>OVAP01000920.1:0-28484 GCA_900406295.1 Aurinia saxatilis
CTGTTATGCCAGGAAATTATTAACATCTATAATTTTCCATCTTAAAAACCATCTGTGAAACTGACGCCACACAAAAAACATAACCCTTCAATTACTGTTTGTTGACTAAAAGGAAAAAGGAAGAGGATCTAATGCAGCTTACCAACAATCGCAACAGCGCAAGTTCCTTCGTGATACTTGTCTTTCAAATACTGAACAACTTCCAAAGCTTTGGCTCTCTCCTGAATGTTTGAATTTGCACCGTTGAACTGGTAGATCTTTTCCTCGGTGTCCAAGATAAATACATCATCATGATTCAATGATGAGCGGGCGAATGGAATCTACAACACCAAAATAAAGAGCATAAGAAAACGTTAATGTTACATTGGTAATCATGAACACTATTCTAACACGAAGAGAGTAAAATAAGTAAAACCTGCTTCAAACGGATTGCACGTTTTCCTTTGCAGGTATATAACCGGGTCTCAAAGACCTCCTCTTCAGGAGTTTTGAAACCAGTAGCAACACCACCCTCTAATGGTATAATACAAGGCTTGAAGTACGACAAGAATTTGTCAGATTCATGACCCTGGATTTCTCGGTGTTGAACAGCACGACCTCCTAGAACCGCATCAAGTTCAACAGTTTTAACAGCTGCTGTTCCAGATTCATCCTGAACTCATCAAACCATAAGTCATTATAACACTTTTCCACCTTTTTCTTCTTTTTACCAAGCAAAAGAGTCTTGAAAATAGTTACCTGGCTTGTATCTTTACCAATCCAGAAATGGATATCAAACAGATACGCACCCCCTTTATTCTGTGTTGTCTGCAAAAACAGAAATGTATAACACAACATGAATGATAGTAAGAGGAGCACACATTTTTCTCATATAACAAAACAAGATGTCACTTGTGAGAGTATTGAAATTGAATTTCAAACCTGCAAGACAATGTAAGTGTCTCCCATATAGAACTTTCCATACTCAGACTTTGGGACCGGAACCACCTCGAAATTCTCGATTCTCCAGATTTCAGTTCCTCTAAACAAATGTTAAAGCTCAACAATCTCAAGACAAAAAAACAATAAGACTACTCTTCTGAATATCTAATACACATAAACAGTATAAAAAGAATACGGTTTCTGCCCAGCTCCTTGAAATGCAGGATCCAAAACTTTTGATGACCCAGACATTTTGTATAATAGTCAAACACACACAATCCAATGGAACCTGTCAAAATCAACCAAATGATCTCAGTGATTGGCTCAACTTCCAATACAAAATGTGGAATCACAAAACGTTTCAGCTGAAATTCTAGAACACAACCACGAACAAAGATCCAAACTTTTGGGATTCACAAAAATTGAACACAGAGAATTCAACAAACCCATAAATAAAAATCGAGACTTTATCATAACCCAGATCGAAAATTCAAGGATCGTGAACAGAAACACAATCAAATCCCAAAATTCAAATGATCTAAGACAAACCAATTAAAGTCAAAAACGATCTGAGAAGTACCTGCAAACGAAGATCACTAAGAGATAGAAGAAAGCTGAAAGTAGAAGAAGAAGAAGATCACGAACGCGAATTATGATTAGGAAAACAAGATGTTGTTGCGCTGTTACCCTTTACAAATTTTGCTTTTTGGTAATGTTTAGATTTACAGTAGAGAGAAATGAAATTGAGAATTATTGAGGAAGAAGACGAATGGTGTTTTGGAGAGAGACGTTTTTTAAAGAGTCTGTCAAAAATTTTATTTAAGGCGGAGATAAAGATCCGGTCATCATTTCACCGACCAATGTTTGGCTTTTCAACTTTTTTTTTTATTAATTTTCTTTTTACCATATTACTGTGTACTTAACTTAACCCCAAATTTAAGACATGGTTTTCTGAATTTATGGGAGTGTGGTTGTTATGGAAACCTCGTTTTGACTCTTTACATACAGATTAATAAAACATATTAAAAGTTATGTTATGCAAACCTCGTTTTGACTCTTTACATACAGATTAATAAAACATATTAAAAGTTATGTTATGCCCCTAAATAATAAATTGACTGTTCATGTTCTTATTTGTTTTGAGGTTAAATTAGTTATTTAGTATTAAAAGTTATATTGGAAAATGAAAACGATACTCTTTGTGAAACAAAAAAAATAAACCTAAAACGACACTCTTTAAGAAACGGAGGAAGTATGAAAAAAACACCTATTATTAAGCTATTTTCATTGATATAAATATATGTTTTTTGGGGAAAATTATGCAGAAAAAGACACTTAGTGCAATTGACATATTATTAAGCAATTTTTATCAATACATTTTGTATTTTATATCAACGTAATGACACTATTAGAAATTGCATAAATGTGATGGTTAACTTATAACCCCAAATTTAAGACAAGTTTTTTTGGATTTTTGGAAGTTAGGTGTCACAGGAAACAGAAATTACTACGAAAAAAGAAAAAGACATATTATTAAGCTGTTTTCATTAATATGGATGTATATATAGTTTTGGGAAAATTATGCAGAAAAGGACACTTAGTGCAATTCAAAATGTATGAACTGATATTAAGCAATTTTTATCAGTATTTTTTGTAGTTTATATCAACTTAACAATACTATTGAAATTCCCAGAATCATTAGTTTTGTTAACAGAAAAAACAAACAAACAAACAATCATTTATGCGAGTTTTTGTTATTTCAAGATGTGTATAGTTATCAAGTAACTCATTCACCAGTTTTTTAACAAAATTAAAGTGTGAGATAATTTTGATTGAACAAATAAAAATGGTTAAACAAACCATCATTAAAATGTTGTAAGAAATTGAATTACAAACGTTCCATGATTTATAAATAAAAGTTATACACATAGATGGAGAGAGAACAACATAAAAATTTACAAAATAAACGATACAAGTGTTTTGTAAGAAAAGATAAGGTGAAAGTGAAATTGTACCTACGTAGGACTACGATACGATCTTATGGAACTTTTAACACAAATGGTAAACTATCCAAATGCATTATACACACTTTAGTATTATAGAATGTTAGAAAAGGAAAAAAACACTATTATAAAATGAAATAAGATAATATTATATCATAAGTTGATGGAGAGATTGGTCTCATCATCATATCACCATTTCAGCATGACACGATGTCCCTTTATAGCATGTGAATTTGCACGATTGAACATCTTTTTTGAAATATCAACACTTTCCGTATAATATATAGTATTTTGAGGGTTCAATAATCATAACAATACAATAAGCAGATAGATGTTGAACAGCCTTATTTTCTACTTTTAGGCTTTTCGAGCAGAGGTCATGGACCATATATGGATGTTGGATGATACTCGTCCTTGTCTTTGTCTCTCTACTTTTCAAGTCCACTTTGTTCCTTTCTTTTAGCTTTTGACATATATTACATAGTTTCATTACCAAATGTTAGGCTTGAAATGTCTAAACCATATACTCTTAATCGCCACAATAAACTAACAAAGTCTAGTTTATATAGATAGCATACTTTGAGTTCTGACTACCATGCACATATGTGATCCATATTCATTTGTTGCAATCGATCCCAAAAAATTCATTAATGAAAGTTCTATGATGTTAAAGAAAAAACGTAAGATACTTAACTAATTTGGTGCTTTGTGTGTTGCCGAGTCACCTTCACGAAGACCAAAAAAGTATAAAGTATGTAACTTGTACCACCATCAAAGATAAACAAAAATTGGGATTGATGCATGAAGCTCACACAATCACAAAGAAAAACACAAGATAATAACTTCAAGTCGTACCAATTTAATTAATAGTGCATCAGGCTAGTAAATTCTGTTGTGAAACTTGGTTGGGTCTCTCCTCGATATTCAAATTGTGCCAACCATCTAACATTTAAAATCTGGTAATGGCAAAAGAAAAATCGTCGGTTTCCATGTATATCAACTCTACCACTTTTTTTTGTTAGTCTTCTTTCCAAACAATATGCGTAAAACCTCTAAATTATAAAGGGTGTATTGGATCATGAATATAAAATGATTTGATGTTTGATGAGGTTTGGAGAGTTGATGATTTGGAAGAGTTTTAATGGAATCACCTCAAATTCCACCTAAAACCATGTGATTTGAGTATTTACATTTTTAAGTAAAAAATCATCTAAAACACTTTAAAATCACTTAAAACCAAATGATTAAAATATTTCGAATGATACTGAAATTGATGGTGTTTGTCCAATAACACTGATTTTTTAAATGTTTTTAAAAATACATGTTCAAATAACACTGAATTTGTCAAATCACACAAAATCACTTCAAATACATGATCCAAAACACCCCCTAAATTACTCGTCATACAAAAACATGATTCGGACTCATTATCTCTCGCAATCCATGATCCCACAATTCCGAAAGTTTAAAGATGTTAAAAATACTTACCAT
Source organism: Aurinia saxatilis (assembly GCA_900406295.1). NCBI lineage: Eukaryota > Viridiplantae > Streptophyta > Magnoliopsida > Brassicales > Brassicaceae > Aurinia > Aurinia saxatilis. The sequence goes on from OVAP01000920.1 coordinate 4,416, forward strand.
ACTTATCAATTGAATTGATCTAGTTTGCATGTTGTTGCTTTGTCTGCTTCACGAGCCAGAAATATATAACGTAATTAGTAACTTGTACTACCATCAAGAAATGTATAAAAATTAGGATTGAAGCTCACTCCATCATAAAGAAAAATGGGTTAAATTAAAAGAAGATGACTACTTCAACCATATTCCAATACCAACTTATTATGTCAACACTGACTAAAATGATAAAGAGTATGTGTTTTGTTCACTTGAACAAATTAAACTATTACTGTTAAGAAAACACCTAAAAATAAGAGTTTCAGTTAGATGGTTGGATGTTTCTTCTAGGTAACCAAATGGTGAAATTCTACTAAAATTCAAAAAGTGAATATAGTCGTTGTTACTCATCAAAATTTTATACCGTGTAACTGCCCAATCATGAATAAAATAATTTTAGGTAAAATTGAAGTTAAGGAAAAATGAATTACATCGTGTCCATGAATTTAAGCAAACTTGTAATGTTTTTTCATACCGGGACAAACATGTGATTGTGGGTAAGAAAATTCTTGATTTTGTTTTTTTGTTTAATGTAATCTTGAAAAGGAAGAGTTTTGGATTATGTTGGACCTTATAAGGGATTTGAGTACTCGTAAGAAAGATAATTGTTTTCTTCACAAAAAAATATGGCGATCGATGTAAAAACTGATTTATATTTTACTTTGAGATCATTAATCCACAAGTAATATCACCCACTTCAACTTCATTTCATAGTGCGAAATGAAAATCTCTTAAAGATAAGAACATTCATCAATGTTTTTTTGGGAACATAAAAGTATCCACAATGGTGAGATTTACATATAAAAAATTATGAAAAGATAAAGTATTAATAAAAAACTGTTGGGTTTCATAAAAGTTGTGAGACTTTAGAGTTGAGTCTCAATACAATGAGACATTAGAGCTGAGTCTCACAAATTTTATGAGACTCAACAATTTTTTATTGATATTTTATCTCTCCACAATTTTTTTTATTTGTTGTAAGATTTATCCAATAGGATGCTCTAAGAAATGTATTCAACAATAATTTTACTACTCACCTTAATCGTGGGAGACTTTATGAAGAAAAAATGATTACAATTTTATTTTATTACTTTATATTTTGGTTTTTAAAATATATGATTTTGTATATCAAGACAATGCTAAGATAATGTTATGATCATTTTAACACAATGTTAAGGAAATTTTAAGAAAAATGTTTTTGTTTTATTTGTGGATTTAAAATTATTGTTAATTCACTGTGTAAGGTAGCTCGGCTGCAGTCTTTTTGGACGCGAGGAAAAAATTACTATATTTATTTATATATACTGATTTTAAGAATTTATTTTAAATTTTATTGAATTTATATAAAACGTTAATAACCAAACCCAATTCAAACTTAAAGAACCCCAAACAAATAAAATTTAGGTTTATTTTGGTCAAATTATTTAGGATTCAAACAACTTAGACTTTACTTAAAACCTATAAAACTTGATCCAAATTTTAATGGATACATTATGATCACATATTTCTCAGTCTAAAAAACATTGACTTGATCCCAAATTTGAATAACTTAACCCAAAATTTGGATTGACCATCCCTACTTAGAAATAGACAAAAAGAAAACACACACAAATCAAGCTTTAAAATTACTGATAAAACACTAATACAAGCCAATCTCACGAACGAGAAGTTATAGTTGATATGCAACAATGCGTTTAGTGGGGAAAAAAGTGAGCTTTTAATGACGGTCAATCCTTAAATTAACCACCAACTAAATAGAATAGTTGCTTTGGTTATCGTGTAACAAAATATATTGTAATTACTGGTTGCTAAAAAAAAAAACGAATTAATAACTCGCCTACATTTCACACAAGTGATATACTCCATCCGTTTCTTAAAGAGTGTCGTTTTGACTCTTTGCACACAAATTAATAAAACATATTAAAAGTTCTGTTTTGCCCCTAAATAATAAATTGTCTGTTCATATTCTTCTTTGATTTGAGGTTAAATTAGGTATTTAGTATTAAAAGTTATATTGGAAAATGAAAACGACACTCTTTGTGAAACAAAAAAATAAGTTTAAAACGACACTTTTTAAGAAACAGAGGGAGTACTTGTTAAGAGTATGTACTGATTTGGTACTTAGATTCAAAAACTCAGTGTGTCTAAGTTGATCAGAAAAACCATTCTGAATTGTATTTGATTGAGTCCCATATTTAATAATTAGATAGCACAAACAAAAATACACAAATACAAGCTTAGGAAAAGAAAAAGAAAAAAACACTTTTACATTTTGTATAGAGGAGTCCATCATAAAGAAAAGTTAAATTAAAAGAAGTTGATAACTTCGACCATATTCCAATACCAACTTATAATGTCAAAACCGGGTAAAATGATAGAAAGTATGTGTTTTGTTCACTCAAACAAATTAATCTGTTAGTGTTAAGAAAACAGTAAAAATAAGAGTTCCAGTTATATGTTTCAATGTTTCTTCTCCCAAAAACCTAAGGGTGAGATTCTACTAAAATTCAGAAGGGAATATAATTGTTAAGTAATTAACTCATAAAAAAATTTCACCGTTTTAACAGACCATTCATGAATGAAATAATTTTAGATAAAAATTGAAGTTAAGAAAATATGAATTACACACGGTATCCATGAATTTATTTCACACTATTTGGTTGACTATGACTTGTTTTGATCTTCAATTCTGAATATGGACCACTGAAAAGGAACTATGAATCTATAAATTATGGTTTTGATGATTGAATATTACGTGCTTTAGGAATTAGGCACCACTATTATTATAACATCAGGTACTAAAAAGCATAAAACATATCATGTGAGTCCATGAGTGTGTGATTAAAAAGTGTCACCTTCATATCTAATTTCCTAGACCTATATGATCGCATAATGGTCCACGAACTCGCCTCTACTTCTCACGTCACGTGGGAAAGTCCCAAGTCCCAAGTCCTATGTCCCATGTTTTTCTTCGGGTATGTGGAATGTTGCATGTAGAGATGTATACAACCCGAATCCACTTGGTTTTTATAACCAAAATCACCTGATTCAAAAATAACTTATATTTTATATGAATTCATTCCATATATATATCTAATAAGGAAAAATCTATTTTTTTTTTGAAAGTCAAATAATTCAGCTAAAGAAAGTTAGAAAAAGAAACTACAAACCTCCATTTCACATTTTATATATTTTGTATGGAGCTAATCGTCACTCTGCAAACACAATAATCTCCACTATATCTCTAATACACAACACTTCTGATCGAAAAATCATAATTCTACTTCTCTCGGATTTTTTTTTTCAGTATCTTGTTCTTATTCGGGTATAAATATTTTTTATATTTATTATTCTAATAAAATTATACTATTATTATAACAAAAACCAAATATCTAAAAAAACTCCAAATCAAATTTGAACCAAACTGAAATTGTGTCAAACTGTTTTTTTCTTAACCGAAATTTGTAAATACTCAAATTGAATTCAAACAAAAAACCAGATCAAATAAAAAAATTACTAATTTATTACTTATAGGTCTAAATAAAGTATCCGGTCTTGAAGTATCAAACTGAAAATATTTGAACTAGAAAAAGTAAATTATCTACATAGTTTCTATTTTCTAAAAGTTTTATGTAACCAAACCGAATTCTAAACAAATCATCCGGAATTAAATCAATTACATCGAATTTCATATATTCATCTTATCCAAATTAATTTTTTTTTATTTAAAAAAACTTGTTTTGTCTATTTAAAGTTTGAATCGAAACTAAACAGAAAATCGAATTGACTTCTCGGAGACACATCAGAAATGTGTAGTAGTAGACTGAAAAAATTCACAAAACTGTTTGAATCATATCTGTTTTCTCATGTAACTACTAGAACGAGTTTAAACTACTAATAATACAATGGATTAAACTAATAATGCTACAAAAATTTCATTCTTCATCTTCTTTAACTGATTGCTGAATTTGAAATTTCTTCTTCAACAACTTAGGTCTCGGCTTCATAGGTTTCAAAAACTCAGATTGTAACCTCACCATCTCTTTCAAAACCCTAATCAACTTCCTCTCAATCTCCTCACCGTCCACCTCAATCGCACCCAAGCATCGCGCAACCGCCTCCGCCGTGCTAACACAACCACCGAACGGCTCTCTTCTCAGCACAAGCTCCGAATCGTAAATGCTTCCTCCGGTGACGGATTCGTCTATCTCCGTATCCAAACACACTCTAACCGCTCCGATTTCGTTTAGAACTTCTTCACTTGCTTTCACCATCTCCTTGGCGTGTTTCCACGTCGCGTCGAACACGATGAGTCTTAGATTAGGATTCGAGATCTGGACGTTTTGGGATTTGAATTCGGAGATTGTGATTGATGGAGACGAAGGAGAGGAAGGGAAGAGGTAGATGATCGGTGATGGTGATGGTGTAAGGGAGGTTATGTGGTTGCGGCGGAGACGACGGCCGGGGATTCTGGTGACGTGGAGGAGAGATTTTGAGAGGATTGGTGTTGTGTTGAGCTTGTGACGTGATTCGTGTGGATGGTGGAGGATGATGATCTCTGTTTTAGTATGGATTGGATTCTCCGGTATGACGTGGCAGAGGCAGATCGGATTTGGACGGTCGCAACGGTTACAGATCTGCCGGCGATTTGGCTTCTCCTCCATTGTCACTTTCGTCGTCGTCGCACGAGCGAATCTAAATTTTAATTATAAAGAGTGAACGTTAAAACGACGACGTTTTTCGTTAATAAAAGATACTACGTCGTTTTGGTTTTCTTTTTGTTTATGATCGAAATTGCTTAAAAATGGAGAAGAGTACTGAACAAATGTCTAGCGTGAGCTCTGAGATTACAGCAATGGATGCTACTCGATTCAAACACACTCCTTATTATTGGTATTGTTCTTTTTTCTGGTCATTTGATTACAATTGATTTAGGTTTTTTGAGATGATGGAGCGGTTTATTCTACTTGTTTATGTGATTGTCAAAATCTGGGAATTTTTGGTTTTAGGGTTTAAGTTGATTTCTTTCCTCCTTTGGAGAATTTTCTGTGTTTTGGTGGTTATTGGAAGATGTAGGACTTAAGAAAAGGATGTTCTTTTTTTTTTTTTTTTTTTTTTTTTTTTTTTTTTTTTTTTTTTTTTTTTNTTTTTTTTTTTTTTTGCTCTTATGTTGACTTTTTGTTTGTTTGTAATTGTAGCGAAGAGAATGTGTATTTGCTTTGTAAGACGTTGTGTGAGAATGGTGTAGCGGATGAGACTGGTTCTGATCTGTTTGTTGTATTCATTTCAAATGAGAAGAAGCAGGCAAGTGTTACAATTTCATATTTTAGGTCTTGTTTCGTGTTATTATACTGTATCAAGTCTTTTGATTTCTGAGTTTAGAGTTTTGGTTAACTGTGTGCTCATTTGGTAAAGAGAGTGTGAATGTTTCGATGTCCGTTATTGATGATGTTGATTAGATGTTCTTGTAGGTTCCACTTTGGCATCAGAAAGCTAGTAAGAGAGCTGATGGGATTGTACTGTGGGATTATCATGTCATCTGTGTTCAGGTAAACCCCTGATATCCAAGCAACCAGCTTAGAACTTGTTCCGATGTACAGGTTTTGGAATCAGCTTTGATTTTGGTTTTATCTGTTTGCATCAAATAGAGAAAGAAAGAAAGTGACTCTGAGCCTCTGGTGTGGGATCTCGATTCAACTTTGCCTTTCCCATCACCCTTAGCCTCATACGTGACTGAAACCATCCAGCCATCTTTTGAGCTTTTCGCAGAATATCAGAGGTAATTGACCCTTCTAAACTTTGCAACACTGTACCACCAGCGTATAGCAGGATGCCAAAGCATTAGCCTTTTATTGCGCGTGAAGATTGAAACTTTCTTCTTCCAATTCATTATCTCCCTGTTTTCCTGAATCTTATGTTTTGTAAAAGGCAAGGCAAAGTGTTCTTGTATCACAATCTACAAATTTGATCTAGGAAATTTAGCACTATGTAATGTAGGTCCTTTGTTTTGTTTTTGGTTGATATCAGATTCTTTCGCATTGTACATGCTCCTCTCTTCTTTACGCACTTTGCTTCCGATAGAAGACACATGAAAGAACCTGATGGAAGCTGGATTGCTCAACCTCCACCCTATCAACCCATTGTTGCACAAGGTAAGATGTGACTTTCCCCGTTTCATCAACAATATTCATTTCTTTAGCTAACATTTATAGCATAAGAAAACCTTTAGTCACTCTACTCTATTTTGTCTTGCTTCTGTAGACGGAATCTTGCACAATTTGAGCGAGTACATTGCAATGAGTGGAGCGGATGCATTATCGAGCTTGGATCCGGAAACAGTGGAAGCCTTAATTTCCCAGAAACTTGGTGTTGTGGTGAGCCACACTCAGCTTGAGGATTTCTTCACCAAGCTTCCTTAGCATTCCCATATCTTTTCTTTGTGGTATCAAAAGTGGGTCATTACTTATCAAGTGTAAGTGTAAAGTCCGCCTTGTTTCCCAGTGTCTGAATCCATGTTAACATTGTCTTCATTGATGAAGAATTGACTTTTTGGATGAGGAAACATTATACACTCACAGAATGTATGTTACAATGGAATATTACATGACTTTTCTCCACAACCCCCAGAAGAAAAATGTTCTGAAAGGGAACCAAAAAAAAAGTGAAAAAAAGAATTGAAGACATATAAACTCTGTTTCTATCCATGCATTACTGCAAGCTCTACACCCTGGCTCATCATCATCATACCAATTCCATCAGAAGCGGGTCTCCCTCAGCCATTTGCTGAACTAATTTGATGAAATCTTGTTCGCTCGATATGCTCCAGGGGTGAACAGCAGGTGCCTTAGCAGAATAAAGAGTCGATGAAGAATTAAACGAAGATGATTTCCTCTTATATACCATTGAATGAAGAACCGGGTCAAAATTCTGTGGCGAATCCATTGACATGAAGAACATCGGCACAGCCACTTTGTAATGCAAGTCCATATCGCCCACGAGGTCAACAAGCTCCACAAAATCAGTTACGAGGCGTTTAGGCACGTAGAATACCTCTGAACTGCATACTGTTAAGGTTTCATAATTGTTCTTGGCGGCTTCCTTGTAGTTAACTTGGAAATGAGCCGGCATTGTACTTACACTTTTCTTCACTAACTCTGCTTGTGCAGAAAACCAGTCCGACTTCTCAGTTGGTTTCACAGATGTCCATGACTTTGATACCTAATCGCGGGTTTAGAACAAGAAGTTTTGCTTGTGAGATAGATATACATATCGAGATAGTGAGGAAACATAAAATATACGATTTGACAAGAATGCAGTACCTTGTCTGTAGTCCAAATCTTAGTCTTGTCAGCTTGAAGTAGATTCCAGTAATTGAGAATTGTATCATCTTCAACAAACAAAAATCCTTCTGCGCTGCTGTATCGCTCAAATATCTTCGGTAGATGCCTGAAATATTGCATACAAACTTACCGTTAGAACCTCAAAAATTCTCATCTCAATGTACTAGTCCTGAGAAAAATCTTACTTGTAAATGTGATCGAGTTTGGCCTCTTCGACATAGAGATCCGCGTTCTTCCGCGGAGACAGGATCACAACCGTTTTGAATATCCGGCCGTAAAGTAACCTCCACTCAAGTGCGGTACGTTCAACTGGACCGCTACAAAACATAACAAGAACAACATTCCCAAAATTCTTCCTCCACCTAATCAAGTTCCCTATTTCAGTGCTCACTGTGCCTGTCTCCTCAACCCCAAGATGAACTGAAGGCAGCTTCCTCGGAACAAACTCTTTTCTATCCCCATGACCGATATTTGCTCTCGGGCGATCCAATTCAAGTGACATCAATCTTGGTTGTTTGTATCCAACAGCAATCAAATCCTGAAGCCAAGCAGCTGTGAATTTCACATCCTGTTCAGTCCAAAACCCTTCTTCAGCCATAGCAAAGCTCAAATCAAGAATGGTCTCAAAGAAACTATGCTTCTCTGATCTCCAAGCAAGTAAGAACTTAATCAAACGACCAACATTAACATGAAGATCCTTCTCCTCTACAAACGGATAAGCCTCAATTCTATCAAACCGATGAGCAGTAGGTGGATAAACAGCAACATAACCACCAAGCTCCCACAAAAGCCTCTGTCCCCAATAACCTCTCAACACATCAGACGCCATAGAACTAACCGAAACAGGAAGCATCAACCCCCAAAACGCCGAAGAATGATAAAGAGTATTAAACGAATTAACCGGTACCATCAAACCCTGAGGCAAAGCCACTTTAGGAGCATGCTCGTCAAACCCAATATCAAAAGCTTCCAAACTCGTCTTCCTCGTAAAGTAAAACACCGAATCAACATCAGGCAACCCATTCGAAATCCCCTGCTGAATAAACTGCTTCCCACCGAAAACCTCAGTATAATACTCCTCATGATTAATCTCCCCAACATTCTCCAACGGCAAACCTCTAGGCCAAACAGACCGTTGCCCGAAATGAATATACGGATTCACAACACTCCTATTAACATTCTCATGACTATACTGCAAAATCACTTCCCTCTTAGACTCCTCACCAACCAACTCAACATCAAAACACTTCCCTAGATCACCACCAATCACTTCACCACGATCATCCGCATCATAAATCTTCTTACCACCGTGCTGAATCGCGAAAAGGTAACCAACACTCTTCCTCACAAACGAATCATAAGGTAAATGATCCAACACCCTAAACCCTAACTCAGCTTGAGCATCAAGAGACAAAAAAATCGCACCTTTAAGACTCCAATCCTTAGGAGTCATCGAGTTTCCGACAGCTAAAACCTGCCATCCTCTAATCTTCACAAGACCCTTAAGCTCCTCTGTCGGATACTTGGTCACCGACACAACTATCCACTTCTCAGTGACGAAACTAGCGTAAGGTGAGGTTTTGTCGGAAAGGGACTTGATCTTGTTCCATTTGATGAGAGGACGAGTTAGAGGTTTTGAGAGAGAGTGTGTTGAGTGAGATTGGAAACAGAGGAGAGAAGAAGTTGTGTCGGTGGTGTTGTAGAGGAAGAAGAAAGCTCCAATGGTGACGATTAAGAGGAAGAAGACGACGATTCTTGAGATGTTTTCGTTGAACCAAGTTGAGAAATCGAGGTTTGTTGGTTCAATGAAACGACGTCGGATTCGGATCTGTTGTTGTTGATGTGTTGGTAAATCTCTGATCTGAGATTTTGATGGCTTTGGATTTGCATCATCACGATCTTGAACCAACATTGAATCAAAATCAGAAGAATGACAAAAGTTTGAATCAGAGAGATTTGTGATGGAAGGTTGGTGTGTTGATGTTGTTGTTGCTTAAGCTTCAATGCAAAAAAATTGGGAAAGCGAAGTTGGGAGTTTGTGTGAGCTGTGTGAGGTCAATGGAAAGCTTTTGGGGGTTTATTACTTTATGGCCAAAGAGACAACTAAACTGTAATTCTTGTTTGTTAGGTTGCTGTAATGGGTAGGACCAAGCAAGCCATCACATGAAGCAAAGCTTTTAAGTAATATAAAATTTGGGTGGCGAATATTTGCTACTTACTATTAATAAACAAGTACTAGTAAGTAGTAAACCAACGAATTTTAATCTTAATAACGAATTCCATGTTTGTGTTGAAAATGAAAATGAATTTTCACATTTTTTAGTTTATAATTTAATTTGAAAAATATTGTAGAGAAAGATTACAAAATGGTATGTTATGGGTTTTTTCCACTTTTTTTTAAAGATAATCTTATCATTTTGCTAATACAATAAAAACTAATATTTTTGTAAAACTTTTTAAAATCAAACCACGAGTTCCGACGTCTTGACAATAAAAAGTTTTTTTAAAATTTTGACAATAAAACTAGATTAGTAATATTAGTATTTTTTGTAATATTAGTATTTTTTTTGTAAAAGAAACAAATGATAATTATGGTATCTATTGTCTTTTCTCTTATAATATCTTTCACTTTCATTCGAGTTTTAATAGATTTTGTAATGGAGCTCATAGGTAAATTAAGTCTGAATCTAGATAATAAATCACTCTATTGGTATTTTTTTATGGTTTAGATAATTTTTTAAAAAGCCAAATCCAACCGAATATATAGTATTTTTTGCTACAAAACCGAATGGAAAAATTGAATCTAAACCAAATTTCAAAAGTATCCAAGTGAAATTTTGACCTTTAATACCGTAAAACCCGAAATCCAAAAAGAAACCGAACCAAATCAACAAAAAAACTCGCCTACCCGGTAGTAATATAGCTTCTTTTTTTTTTTGAAAATATTTTACTATTTAAAATGCTAGAAAGAAAGATACAAGAATATATGATTGTTTAGGCCATATAATTTTTGCAAAGTTTAGGAAAAATATTACAGGTTTACACACATTGAAAACAATTAAGTGAAAAGAAGCTTGAATAAGTAATATATAGCTTTCATAATGGATTTGATGATGGGCTCATAAGTCACAAAGCCTGAAACATAGAAAGGCCCATCAAGAGTGAAGATATTTTCACTCTCCTTCTCTCTCATAGAGAAAAGAAAGAGAAAGAGAGAGAGAGATAAAAATTCAAAAAGAGAGTAAGAGTTCAACGATCATGGCGCCATTAGAAAGAGAGAAAAACTTGCTTCGGAAGAAGATGACTGAGTTTCCTTCTTCGATCGATAGAGAAGTTGCTTCTTCTCTTCTTCTCCTTTCATCTGGGCGATCGTCATTCTCTTCTTCAAGGTAACGGCACCATCTGCAATTTTGGTTTCGAGTTCAAAATTTTGGTGAAATTCTGAGTTGATTTTCTTCTTCTGTTTCTGAATTTTGGTTTGGATAGTGATAAATCTAGATCTGAGAGGAAAATCATCACGAAATGTGAAGGAAGCTTGAGCTTGAGTTTCGTGTCGTGCGAATCGACTCTCTCTAATACTGTCTCGTCACGGAAGAGCTATGAGTACGATTTCATGAATTTCAAGGTGCGATTTCGATTTTTGTTTTGAATTTTTGAAAATTTTGGTCGTGATTTTCGTCTCCGGTTCTGGAGAATTTGAATCGTACGGAGTTGATTAGATTGTGGAATCTTCTATGATCATTGGATTTTGTTATCTGTTTGCGTTTGGTTTTGATTTTGATTTTGTTTGTTGTTCGTGATTTTGAAATTTCTGGATTCGTGTTGATTTTACCACAAACTCATCGTACTGGATTTTGAATTTTTCTCCTTCGCTTTTTGAATTTCATCTTCGGAACTAACTTCGTTTTTTATTGTTATTAGCATTTTGGGTAAATTTGATTGGATTTACCCGAAAATGATTTTTGAATTTTTCTCGGTGTACTTTTTGAAATTTGTTTGAGCCAATTTTCGTTTCGATTCTTCGCATTTTTGGGGGGAATTTGATTCAATTGACTTGAGTTATGTTGCAGATTGCTAAGAAACGTCGCACGAATGTGACTTGGAGCTCGGTCGATTCGAAGCAAACACATTCAGAGAATCATGAGTTTGTTGATAATCTCTCCAAATGCTCCAATAACTCCAAAGAAGAATCATGTTTGTCTACTGGCACAAGTGAGATTACAAGCAGATTCACCGAAGCGATGAGTCACGAGAAGAAGACACACGGAGAATCAAAGAAGAGAGAAATTCACAAGTCGAGTTCCATTCGTCGTAGAGAGATAAAGATCTTGGAGTTTCTCTCTACGACCTCCTCTTCTGAAGTCAAGATCCGTCAGGTGCTTGGAGATACTGCAGATACAAGCAAAGCTCTCAGAATGTACATACTCTAACCTCTCTCAAAATCTTCTTTACATACTCACACAGAAAGCAAGGACTTGTGACAGGTCTTAATATATCCTGATCGATGCAGGCTATTGAAGATGGGTAATGTGAAGAGGTCTGGTGCAGGAGGGAAGCATGAGCCCTTTATTTACAAGGTAACATCATTTGGATTTTATCATCATCCTTACCTTATGATTTAAATGAATTGATATCTTTATAATATGCTTCTCTATGTTTTGTGTAGATTGCATGATAAGCTAAGCTGGTGCTTGAGACAGGTTCACATTAACACTATATCCTCCCACTGTTTATAAACGATGAGTTTGTCCTTAAAACTACCACGGACATATATATTATAGTCTAAAATGCAATATATACATAGAGTAATTCAAGAACAAGGTTGCTTAGTATCTTAATTAAGTTTGTTTTTGCTAATTTGTCCATTATGCTAAAGTTTAGAACCATAGAACCAACAAAATTATACTCATATTACGAAGTGTGTTACAATTTCTGGATTTTTCCACCAAGGGTAAAAGTTTTAAAGACTCATCAATGTATAATCATCTTTCATCAATCTCTACAATATTATTGTTACAACCAGCAAAAGGGTTAAAGAAAAGGATACTGTCTGGAGCCAAATTTCTCTTTGTATAATGAATGGAGTTTCACCCCTCACAGTTTGGGTTGTCCGCATCCCCGGAACGACCCGTGAAGAGGCTGCGATTTTCTGAAACAAACTATGTCTTCAATTTCAACAGATGGTGATGGGACTTGTTCTTTGTCGCTTGCCATTTCCTTCGAATGTTTGCTCCCATATACTCTTATGCTCAGCGATCTCTTTTGTGCTGCTCCAATCTTTATGTAGTCCTCGAAGAAATCTATCAACTCTTGCTTCTGAAGTTGCCTCAACACTGCGACCTGCCAATAAAGATACCCCATTCTCTCATCGATCAGTCACTCTACCTCATAATAGCATTAACTAATTCCAAACGTGACTAAATTTATTCAATAAAGTATATATGCATCAATGCATGGATCATGAATCAACCAGCTGATTGATTCAAGCGGCAGTTTTCTTAGTTAAGAAGACAAGAAGAAGGTGTTTTGTACCTCAGCCTCTTTACGGTTGAACTTGAGTGTTCCACTTTGAATCTCTCGCCAGTAAAACTGGGATTCCTCCTTCAGATTCTTGTATTTTTCAAGCTTCATGTCTATCAAAGCTGTTACATTGTTCTTGAGGAAGAATAATTCAAGTCAGTTCATAACTCTTGTTGAGGATCAATTTAAGATATATGACTAACTAATTGACCCGTCTCACCTTGAATTCCTCATCACTCATATCCCGAAGTTTAGTCTCGAAGTTCGTCAATAATGATTCCACCCTCAAATCAATATGTCCAGGACCCTATTAAAGATTAAACACAATAGGAAATTTAAGATATACGCGTTAACTGGAGAAGGGTTATTACGACAAAGATAGCGGGATGGTTTGGTACCTTAACCGAAGATTGAACAATAAACTGTATACCATAGATGCCCGAATCATTCCTATGTTATAGAAAAGCGAGATTAAATACAATTCAAAGGGTATGTGAGATTAAACAGAATTCGAAGGTAGTATATAAGGAAATGAGAGGAAAAGGCAAATATATACCTCTGAGCAAGTGCAGTAATATAACCAAGTTGCTCCACTGTTCTAAGTTGATGAAAGGTTGCTTGCTTTGCAACGAGACCAAATAGCTGAAGCTTAATATTCATGGCAAAGTCATCTCTATGAACCTGTGCATAGCAACCAAAGTTTCAGTTAGCTCAACTAATATGGTCTCTGGAAGTATGGTCTAAGCTAACAAGAAAAACAAGTACAATATCTACATGAAGAAACTCTATAGGATACGTAAAACTGGTCAAATACTAAGAAAAATTTCAAAGGCTATATTCTTAATCTGACCAAGGAAGTACCTGAATATAGTGTACGAGAGCAGAATTCTCATCAGTGGGGTTTGCGCCATCTTGGTGGTAGAAATACTTCATTCCTTCTGCGAGCTTTACAGTTCTATTAGTCAGGTGCTGGGATGGAAACAAAGGTCGGCAAATCGGTTTTGGGCCATTGAAAAGAATATCTTCGATATGTATGACCATTGACTCTGCTTCGTTATTCTCCACATTACCTGAAATTGGAAGAATATAAATATTTGGACACGTAGACAGCTTCCGAAGAAAAAGAAGAAGACAACACAGAAAACATCACAGCCATCAAAAGATAACCGTGGAAATAATATGTAATGTTTATACCTGCTATATAACACTCAATAAATGTTCTTGAAAGCAACATTGGGACAAATTTAGCTACATCTTCAGCTTCCAAATGAGAAAGGACTTCTAGCTCCTCTGTCCAAGGCCAAGTCTGGTCTTGTAATATCAGTGAGCAATAATACATTGCTTGGTGGTATGGCTGTCGGAATTTGTAATTTTGATACTCCTTTGTGACAGTTTCCTAGTAAAGAATACATAAACATATAACACACATTCAATAATCATAGTACAGAGGACTTCGTCTAACCATTAACTTTTATGGAAAGAGACTAAAACCTGACAATGTTACCTTTATAACAGCAAACCTGTCAGGTTTAACTTCAAAATTTGCTATCTTTCCAACAACAGTGTCCATCAAGATCCTCATCTTGTGATTATAACCAAGAAGGGTCAACTGGCAAAAGAAACAAGATAGTTAGGAATAGAAAGAACTGAGCAATGCATGTGGTGAGGATGAGATAATCACCTCGAAACCATTGTCCGAAAGGCTCACTCCATAGTAAAGACCAGCGACTTGTGCATAATAAGCTACAATATAGAAGGGGTAAAGAGCGATGAGACACTTTTCATGATTTAAATAGCAAATTTGAAGCGTTGTTTCTTTACTCTAGATTTTATTGGATCGATCTCTTTAGTTTACTTATTACCATTTTTTTTCAAGTGACCAAGATATACAATAAAGATGCAAAACAGAACAGAAACCTTGAAAGCAGTACTAACGTCATCAAAAGCTACAACCCAATCAACAGCATGTCATATGGTTATATACCAATTTCAGAAGCTTAATATGTTTCAAAGAAATTCCTTGTTGAAAGGAAAATACTGAGGAATACATCGATCAGATCTTACCGTATTCATTTAAGTAGTCCATCAGCAATCGCGTACAGATATCTGTTAGAACTGCTGCGTCAGGAGAGCTGACTGCAAGTGGGCAGTTAAAATCCATCTTAACATACGCCTTTGGTTTTAAAAACATTGTATCTGGCTTATACCACAATCTTGAGAAAGGAGAGTTTCTCAACAGAACTGGAACAGTGTCCTGTTCCAAAATTTGCATCACATAAGAAGATCGCTTCATACATCAGGAAAAAAAAAAAAAAAAAGATACTTGTGACTTGTGTGGTGAAATCGAACCTTGTCCTTAGCATCCTTTAATGACAAATCGGTGGGAATGAAGACATTATGCGCTGGTAAATGCAAGTTTACATCAGGAGCAGACTGCATCCACTCCTGTAATAATTTTACATAAACCCATAAAATTAAGAAGGTGAAAGAAATGGTTCGAACAAAATTTGAAATGGAGAGACTAGTCATATGGGTTCGAAAGTGTACATATCAAGAAGCGTACCTGAATGGTGGAGGTGCTTATCTTCTCAAGAGAATAGGCGGTAGTATACCATGGTTCAACCTTGTCAGTTTGTCCTTCAAATTTCTGTGATTCCCAAAAGATTCTACAAAAGCAGATGGCATTAGAAAGGTTGTTCGGCAAAAACTCATCCATGGCAATCAAGATTCCAGTGCTTTAACAACTAAATTATAGTACTATAAAGAGAATGGTCAATGTGAACTGTAGAAGGCAGAGAGCTAATGGGCATAGTGCATATATTAGTAAGTCCTAAGCCATATTACAATATACGAGATAAATGTAAAATTAGCATAGAAGAAACCCATGATTTCATCAATTTAGAGTATAGCAGGCAGCTACTCGAAAGAATTACAGGTTACTGGTTATGTATTCAAATTACAGCACTTCAAGATCACAGACTTACCGAACATTACTAGGAGAAAGCTCGTCTACAACCTTTTGTACAATAGCTGCATTAAATTTACTAGGTAGTGATGAACCCACTAGCCAATCCTTGGGCGGAAAAATCTGAACCATAATTGCAAAGGATACAGAAGTGTTATATATTAGCCATGAATTAGGTTTGAGTTCATCATAGTGAGATATAGTAATGGTTGATGATATTGTAACAGAAGTAAGCACATATTTCCTTTTCTGAATCATTGTTACGGACACGTGACCTAGTCTATATCCAGCAGTAATATGTATAGCCCAAAAATATAAAGCTTACATAAAAGGTAAGAGCTAAAAAGTAAAAATTATTACCTGCATATTTGATGCAATATCCACTACATAAGACATAGGAGGTGTCTTGTCTTGAAAATGAAATTTCGTCTCACAGATAGCTGCGAGCTACAATAACAACAAACGATATTAAAACATTTATAGAGGCTGAATCATAAGAAATTACTAGCAAGATCAAAGTCGAAACACAAAACAGCAAAGACAACGAAAAATGGAAACATGCATTATAGAATATCACAAAAATCAGTATATGCACACCTCATCAAAAATCCATTGGCACACACCAGTCTGTTGTAATAGCTGAATGTATTTGAACAGCAACCCTAAAACTTCTTGCATATGCTCTGTGTAACCACCAAGGACAAAAAACAGAATTTTATCATGTACTTACGAAACACCAAACACACCCATATTCTCTGTTCAACACAAGACAGAATATAGACAATGGAGAGACTCACCATGACCGGCATCGGTGAGATCAATTGAAACCATAAAGAATGAATAATCTAACGTCCACTCTCCTTCACCAGCAGCCAGTCCCGTTGACCAACCTGCAAGTAATAAAAAGAATTAAGCTTGACTACCAAATGTAGTACCACTAACACATAACTACGAACAAAACTCTCTACACAATGAATCTCTCCGGAGATTCACTTTCTATAGCTGATTCCGTAAAATCCTTTCATATTCTTACTAGAAATTAGTAGGGTATTCTATATATTTTGGTTCGGCCTATACTACATGCCACGACCGGACACAAGATTTCACTAATACCAACTACACCGCGACAACATTTATCTGATATGGTTTCTGAAGAAATTTTCTCAAAAGAATCCTGTCATTAAGGAATATGAGATCGAAGATCAAGCTTGAGACGCCCCAGGAAAAAAGACAGTATCTCGGAAATACAGGGGACAAATTACTTAACTCTCATGAACTAGGAAAAATATCAGCAACAGTAACAGCTTGTGTGTTGAAAACACCTACCCAAGGTTTTTAAGGAATGAAATAAACTGCCTTCGCCTTCATGTCCAATCAGATGGCCAAGGTATCGGCTTGGTGCTTCTTCATAGTGATGAATGCTAGGAGTTACAGGCCATGAAACATCCAGCTTGTGTCCTTGCTTTATAGGAACAGCCTTTACAAGAATCTAAAACCAAAAATAGCACCAAAGTACAATCTCAGGCATGATCTTTCTTAGAGTAAAAAATTCTAAATTCGCTAAAGAAACAAGCACCTGCAAATGGTCCGGGGTATACGGCTGCCCAGGAAATCTCGGTACACTTTTGTTGGTGTTTGGGATTTCATGGAACATCCCTTCCACAAGATCTTGAATTTTATCAAGGCTTTCTGAAAACATCCAGAACAAAGTCGTTAGTATAGATATTACCTACTTAAGCATTTTTATTTCCTAGGAATTTTGAGTTTTGTGCTAGCACCAAAACATACCTTTCCCATATACAACCAGATGCATAATGTTGGCAGAATAGTGTTCTTCGTAGAACTTAATAAGCTCAGTCCTTGTATCCACTCCTTTCGCTTGGGGTCGTACATAAAGTGTATCCATGTTCCCTAAGCACAAACCTCACTTCTTAAGTATAATGAATAGTTTCGAATCACACATGACTATTCATATGCATCAGAATAAATTTCATTCAATGAATTCCAAAATCAGTAAAAAAACAAAAGGACACAGACCTGTGCTAAATTTGTGATACGGGTGGTCTTCTTTGCTTAGATGCTTCTGTAACTGTTAACAAGAAAGTGACAAATAAAAAAACTAAAGTCAAAAGGTTTTGGGATTTAGAAATATTTTATACCTCCCATCAAAAATGACAAAACTTTAAAGAGAACTTTTAATTATCATAAAGAAACAATAACTAAATGGATCCATATAACTATACCTGTCGGATTCTCCAACCATCAGAGAGTAGGTTTTTCTGATTCTCTGGATAAAGAAAATTCGTTATGATCAGTAGAGTTCATAAATTTAAAGCAAGTAAAAAAGATGAAGAGAACAAAAGTAAACCTGAGTCAACAGCCTTAATCTCCCTCATGGTAGCATCAGCAGACATTAGAGGTTTGATAAAGAACTGAGCAAATCTGATTTCCAACAGTCAAAATAAGAATCTTTACATATACAACAAATAGTAAGAGATTAGATAATCCGACATATGTACCTATCCAAAGCCTCATTGAAAGAGTCAGCATTAACATTGAAATGATAGTTTGTCGCTTCAGAGGATGTATACGCATTCGTACTGCCTCCGTGCTACACCAAGAAAATTCAATAATTTCGTAAAATTTCCTACCGATTACAATCAAGAACAAGTTCGTGTCTATCTGATATATTTTACCTCAGCGATGTACTTGGAGTAACTATCTTCCTGAGGGTATTTTTCACTTGCATAAAACAACATATGCTCTACCAACCAAAACAATAAAATTAATTACAAACATTATAACAAATCCAATCAATGAACATCAAGGTATACATTTTTGAAACCGCATTTAATCAGTACATTCCACGGAAAATAACTATTGAACACAATAACGAAGATGATAATTGAGAAATTACAAAACTTTAACTATTGGGTATACGAATTAAGATGATACAAACATCAAAATTTACAAAACTTTGCAAAATTGAGCATTACCAAGGAAGTGAGCTAAGCCTTCTAAACCATCTGGATCAGAGAAAGATCCAACGCTCACATTCATTGAAGCAGCACACTTGAGAAACCAACCAAATCAAATTCAAATCAGTAAACAAAAAAAAATCAAAACTTGAATAGAATTCAATATCAGGACATCAAAATTGTAACACAAAACCTTATCAGTGTCTGGATCGCTAATCAAAAGGACTTGAAGAGAGTTCTTGAGAACAATCCTACGATACTCTCTGTTGTCGGTACGTGGCTTCAGAATCTCGACACTATCAACCATCGTGTTCAAATTCTCTACAGCCATCTTCGAGAACTGGATTTAGTTTTGTTCTCTGTATATAATATAAGATTTTGCTTGTTCAGAGAGCAATAGAGAGGAGAGGGGAGAATTTGTCTACTGTGCACACGTCTACGTCTGAATATTAATCAATGGTGTGGATTTAGCCACGTGTGTTCGAATCCAACAGTGTAGCACAAACATGAAAACATGTAATGTAAAGTCATATGATATTTTTATGAGAAGTTGTAGTCTTATCATATCATAAATATATATTCCATATGATAGCGATAAGGAAAGTCATGTGATGTATAAGTTGACCTTGTTAATGGTCTTCAAGGTTTTTGAAAATATTAAAAACTTTACAATGTTGAATCTGTCATAAATTTTAGCAATTCATTTATGTACATGAGTAAATAATGAATGTGTTTTATGTGCCCCCATCAACTCCACTCACAACAAAACCATCCATATTTTGACTCTAAATAATAAGTTGTGTATTCATATTTTTCTTTGTTTTGAGATTAAATTAGGTATTTAATATTAAAAGTTATATTGGAAAATGAAAACGACACTCTTTGTGAAACAAAAAAATATAGTCTAAAACGACACTCTTTAAAAAGCAGAAAAAATATATTTTACTATATAGTTTGATTAGCAAAAATGTCTCTGTAGAAAAAACATTGCATCACATATTTTAGACATCTAAAGTTAAAAAAAAAGGTTCCAATTCAGTTTACTTTTCTTTGTATGTAAGTATATTTTACATAGCCCCATATTTTGTTCCCTTCTAGTTTAGTTTTAGAATCAGCACAAACCAACTTTTGTTTAGAAATGTATGATAAATGGAAAATTCCGAAATCCGTAAAAGTTCATTTTAATTGCATAAGTATCATTCTTGTATATTTTATGTACTAGTTTAGTTTTTCGAATTCATACTTCCTTGTTCACCCTGCTTTAATGTAACCGATTCAAACAAAATTCATGAGAAAATACTGTTTCTTCAAAATCTACTCCATTATTTAGAAATTGGTTACTCGGTAAAAATATTATTTTTCTTTGTTCCAATAATCTCGTTAACAACAATCTTCAATAAATATCTCCTACATTTGAAATTTTAGAGGACTAATAATACAAATCATATCACTAATGAAAAAAAAAAAAAAAAAAGTCCAATACACAAATTTGCTTAGTAGTAAATAATATATATCGTATGTCTTATTGTAACATGTCCTTGAGANGTAAATAATATATATCGTATGTCTTATTGTAACATGTCCTTGAGAATCCGAGAAAAAAATCATGAATGGGCCGGAAGAACAACAACACTATCAAGAACAGGCCCACAAAGATGCCCAAAATCATGAAGCTTAGTATGATAAAACCCACTATAAAAAGTCAACCTCGTCCGATTCGTATCCGCGACGAACCCAAAACGCCCCGTTTTGAAACCACCTTCACCTCTCGACTCAAACGGAAGTTTAAACGCCCATCTCCCCACGAACGCCTCCACCATCATCGATCCGTGACAACCGTTCTTCGCATCACCCACCGTGAAAGAGATCGTGTAGTGTTTTCCGACGACCGTGCGTATGATCTGAGCAATCGCGCTTTCTCTTCCTGCGACTAACTCTACGGCGGCGAGTCCCGCAGGGATTTTGAAGTGGCGGTTGTTGATGTATTTGACCGGTTTGAGTGATTCGATGATCCAACCGGGGAGTGGTGAGATTAGGTCTTGGACTCGGGCTGGGATTAGGATTCCGGTTGAGAAATTGGTGAATACGTGTGGTCCGATTTCGAATCCTCCGTTTTTCACCAAGTTTCCTGTAGTGGGGTTGAATTAGACGTGAGTGGAAAGTTATTGGGTGAGATTGAAACGTAGAGGTTGAAATGAGGGACCAAAATGCAAAACAACAATAATAATTGCAAATAGATTTGATTTTGTCCCCAAACTATGCAAATGTGGGTTTGTGATTTTGTATGTGTTAAATTCGGATAAATAGATCCGAATCATAATTTAATAAGATTTTTTTTTTTTGGAAAAGATGATTTTTAATGATTTTATTGTTTGTGTATATATATAAAAATGATTTATTCAAGCTAAAAAAAAACTGAAACTACATTTGTCCTAAAACCAAATTTAAAACGAAAATCATGGTACATATGGATACTCTGTTTCACTTTCATTACAATAATAAGACAGACGATTAAAAAACAAAAATCATACCACATTGTATACAATAAATTATAGTTTATGCTAGATATTATTATAAATAAAAATCAATAATTTTAAAATATGCATCAGACTGAATTCGAACAAATATAGTGATACTACAAAATTCCGGTAAAAAAATCGATAGATTTAGAGTGCATAACTCAAATCTAGATTGAACATTCTTTGCTTTGTAGCATTGGTTAGAAGTAACTAAATTATCTATTAATGTTCTCATAATGTTCTCATAATGTATATGCATTGAATCAAACTTAGGAATAATGTTTAAAAATTAACAGGATCTGTATATAGTTGATTTAGAAATTTACCTCTAGAATACCGGAGAGGAAGAATCTCCTTGATAGCAACAACATCTACGAGCGGTCCACAAGTATGGTCCTCTTGAACACCAGGGTTATGAAAAGTGACCTTAACCAAATCAGACGTTGCATTAAAAGCCCAAGCGTACGTGTCACCACCATCCGAGCTAAACACGGTCTGGATCGGTAGCTCATTGGCTTGACCGGGCACAGAGACTTTAATGTTCTCATCTTCAGCACAAGTCCTCGTAGCTCCAAACGTTAGAGCGTAGACCAAGCCACGTTTCACAGCAACGTTCTGAGAGATGGAAGCTAAGCTTCCTAGCCTAACCGCATGGACACCACGTGGGACGGGGAAGTAGAAGCCTCCGGGCTGTGGTCCACCGGAGACTAGCTCAACGTGTCCGGAGATTTCCCAGTGAGGGAGAGAGTTGGCACCGATTATTTGTCGACCCTTCATGTTTGATTTGAGAGGCATGTGCTCAAAGTTGCCATTTGGGAGAAGCCCTATATAAGAATATAAAAGACCATAGTATATATTATTACAAACTCATGTTTTATTTTATATTATTTATCGGATACGAAAGAGAGTGATTATCTTACCATCGAGATGAGGAACTCTACGTGGTCGTGGATGTGGCCGTGGACGTGGTTGGGTGCTGTAAGAGCCATGGCATAGAGTGAGGAGGAGGAGGAAGCAAAGAGAGTGATAGAGAGACATGTTTAAGTTTAAGATCACTAAAGTCTTATTAATAAGTTCACTTATATCAGTGAGGGCCCTATGGGGCTATTTATATAGTGGCAAACACATGAGATCCCTATTAGTAAGAGACTCTACCAGATGAAGCAGCATGTACATTTTCGGAAATACAAATCAAATTGTTTAACTAAAGAAAGATAATACTTTAGTATACAAAAATTAGTATATTATGATTTATGTATACGTATAATATAAGAGATGTAAAAGAGGGGAAAAAAAAAACTCGGACCACGTTGAAGACCGCACCTTGCGAGCCGCATTGTGTGACTCATTGTCTGTCATGTTATTTCTTTTGTAAAAGATTCAATATCACTCTTGTCGTTGTTTGTTCATATGAGTACTAGTTTTCCTTAATTTACAATTTATATAACCTATAGAATAATAATCTCTGTGTTTTGTGTCAGTGAGATACGACGCTGAAGTATATGCGACGAACCTTCCAAGCACGAGGTCCTTACACGTCCATTAAAATTTTATATCATCTGATTTAATGTAGCACATAACGAGCGATATTAATTGAACTATTGAAGTGAATATGAAGGATATATAGCTCTAGGAATGTGCAAGAGGTGCATTTGCACTGTACCCAACAAAATTTTTTGCTGTTTTCTGGTATATTTGAGGGTCTGTTTTTTAAATTTTAGGATCTATTTTTTAAATTACCCTTATAAAATTTATAATTGTACATGGTCCATTTTCATAATGAGCCGGGCTATTATATAGTTTACCATACCGGTAAAACTATATATCCTAGATTCATATAGACAGTACAATATTCTCTTTTACATAAACTATTAATCATGCAGATTATTAATAATTAGTAGAACTGTTATTCTTGATTTGAGCGTGGAATCGGTAAAACTATATGTCCTAAATTCATATAGACAATACTATTCTCTTGTACATAACTATTAATTCCTCTTTTTGTAAATGCATACTTAACTTGAACTACATATCTAGATCTTCAAAAACTATTTAAACTGTTAGTATTCATCTAAGTATAGAAGTATATATTTTGAATCATAGGTAAGCAAAACATGGTCAACTTTTTGGTTCTGTTTCACCGCAAACAACGTCGTAGTAATTTGTTTTGTTTAATATAAAGCTTCACGTTTAAACAAAGAAATTTAGTGGACGAGATTTACAATTAAATGCATGCATGTGTGTACACAAGAGATGGGGAACTCGAAAGGAACCTCCACAAGTCCACATTTGGTCTCCGCTAATTAATCACCGCCATGATTTGCTCTTTAAGTCCAAATTCACGTCCAAAAAAGATAACTCTATTAAATATAGATCACAATTTTATTTTATCTGTTTTATCAAAATGATTCAGAGATCCAAATCTATAAACAAAAACATTGATTTTGAATTATTTTTTAAAAAGGATTTCTACATCTTCTTGGTATGTAAAATATAATAGTTCAAGATCCACAAGAGTGTTTTTGTTATCACACAAAGTGTTCCGTGCAATAACAAATTTTTTTTTTTTAAAGGAAAACTAAAATTTTTGTTAGCGAATACAAAATGTTACAAGAATGTATAACACATGTAATATACTTACTGATCAAAGTAACATGTTTATATTTAGAGAAATTACCTAGAATAACATAAAATTATATCAAAACTACTAGAAT
>OVAP01000921.1:0-28477 GCA_900406295.1 Aurinia saxatilis
TTGGTGGTGGAGGAAACATTTATATACGAAGTAACATTTTAGGTTTAACCAAACTTCAATTGTAGCCTACTCGGTATATTTGGTTAATACCGATTACTTTGTGGTTCATATTTGTGGGTTTAGTAGACTGCCAATGAAGTCTACTACCTTCTAACCAATTACTTTACAAACGAAATTTTCTTTGTAGACTCAAATTACTTCATTTTTGTGCAAAACTATTTTTGACGGATGATAAATAGATTATTTTTTGTAGTGTATATTTCTAATTTTAATTATTAATTTTTTAAAAAATTATAATTATAATTTAAAATGAAATTACGTTGTAGACTGCACATGAAGTATGTATACTGCATAATAGACTGCAAATGAAGTCTAAAATCTTCATGGGGCTATAACAGTCAATTGCGTAACAGTTTTTTTATTTGTTCATTAGGGGCAAAACTGATAATTTACAGCAAAAAAGTCACTTTTGATTAATGTGTTATATGAGGTCTAAATTTGCTTTTCAAAATCAATAAGGGTCCAATTCATGCAATTCCCCCTTAAAATCCTCTAAAATTTATAAATTAATAATATTAGTTATAATAAAAATAAAATTATATCTTCGATATTTAATTTCTAATAAATAAATTTTCAAGGATATTAATTTTTAAGTGTAAACTATTTATAAGGTCTTAGAGTTATTCATCCCTAAAATTGTAAATCAGAAAGGGTTTTCACCTCTAACCAACCTTAAACTCTAAAATCTAAACCCTCGAACCCTAAAAATTATGTTCAAATCATAAACTATAACTCTAGAAGGGTTTAACCCTAAAATCTAAAACCGTACAAACCCTAAGCCAATTATAAGTCCTATAACTTTAGTGAACCCTAAGCTCTAAAACCCTTTACCCTAACAAAAATTTAAATAATAATCCAAATTAATTTGGATAAATAAACGCTTTTAGATAACTAATCTAAAATACTCAATTAATCCAAAGTAGTTTGGATAAATAAGTGGTTTCAGATAAATAATCTAAAATATTCAATTGATCCAAAATTGTTTGGATAAAAAAGTGGTTTTAGATAAATAATCCAAATAGTCACTTAAACCTAAATCCAAAATAGTATGGATTTAAATAATTCAAAATAGTCAATTAATCAAAACTATTTTTCTTTAATATTTGAAAATTTAACGATTAGAAATATATATTTTGAAAACTTATCACTTAGAAATTAGTATTTCTGAAATTTATTGTTTAGAAATTAATATTGAAGATGCCAAAAAAATAAAATAATATTCAAGATAAAATTTTATTTTTATAATAATTCAGTTATTAATAATTGTAAATTTTAGAATTTTAAGATGTTTTCCACTTATTTTTTTTTGCGTTTTTATAATTTTTTCTTATTTTTAGGATTTATTTGGATTTTTTTAAAAAACTTATTATTATTTTTTATTAAAATATTATTATTATATTAATAAAATTAAATATTGAATTATTGAAACTTTGATTTAAACAGTTAAATACCACTACAGAAATTAATGTAAATAAGCAATCCTTAAAAACTAATTTCACTCCATAAAAATAGTTAGAGAATTAAACCACCCTGATCCCTGTTTTTGTAGAGCAGAGACGACTAAAGAATATTTTTCGTGTTTAAAGGATTATTGGTAATTGACTAATTTTGAATATTCCACATTGCTGCTAGGCAAGGAGATAACGGTATGTGAACAAAGAGATGCTTAGCCCGACTTTTTTTTTTTTTTACTTTTGGTTATGTTTTGTTGTTTGTCGCAATTTTGCGGATTTAATAAGAAGCACTCTTCGCCATCGGACAGTAACCTAATATACCCTTTTCTTTATATACCAAATCAGTATACCAAGTTGTAATCTAAAATGCCCTTGTTATTTTAGAAATGTGTGAAAAGAAGTGAAATGACTAAAATGTACAAACTTTTCTGATTTAAAGAAAATAAAATAAAAACTAATCTCAGCGTTTTTTCTCACTACGGCCCCACCATTATTTTTTATTTTAAACAAATAAAATAATAATATTTAATAAAACAAAGTTGTACCTTTGTTGATTTTACTCTTAGTAATACCCTAGTAATCCAGTGGTTCCAATTGTGTTCATTAGTAGTTCATTTGGAAATATAGCTATTTTTTCATCGCACTTTCTTTCTTGCTCTCTCCTCCTTCCTTAACTCGGAAATCGTCGTCTCCGTTTGGGATTTGGTTGCAAGAGAAGGACGCTGATTCCAAGATTCCTATCTACGCTTCGATCCCGATCTGGTTAGCCTACCATCCAGATCTCTGAAATTTGATTATCTCAGCTTCTAAGTTAGTGGAATTTCTTGATAGTGTCAAGCTCAAGACTTTGTGAAAGTGCAAGTTACTGTGAGAGAGTAGTTAGACTGACATGTAAACTTTATATATTCTCACCAGTGTGACTAGGGAAGCCAAGTTGGTGAACTGTAATAGATGTTTTTCTTCTCAATTCAAATTTTTACTTTAGTATTCGTTATAGATTTCCACAGTATTGGTCCTAAGTTGTTTCCTGTTTAGTACTGCTGAGAGAAACTGCAGGAAATTACACTCGAAACACAAGAGGAATAGTTCTGTATTGATTCTAGAATTTGGTTTTAGGGTTTTCCATCAGAAAGGGTACCCTCACTCCGCATGTTGCCTTTTGCTGTCTTGTTTTGTTTTTCTTATATCTTGCTGCTCTCTGGCTTAATTAAAATTATATGCCTTTGCAAATACCAAACTTTTCATTTATATGCAGAAATTTTAATGGGATTTGAAGAAATAGATGGAGATGATGATTTTCAGGAGGAGTTTGCCTGCCCTTTTTGTGCCCATTCTTATGATATCATTGGCTTGTGCTGTCACATAGATGATGAACATACTTTACAGTCAAACAACGCGGTATGTATTTTGCTGCACTGCAATGATATTACTTTTAACTATCAAATCAATTTGGAATGCAAAAGTCTACTTTTTAAACAAATAATGACTTGATTGAGAACGAATCTGATACATTTAAGAATATGGCAGAGGAGGAAACTTCAAAGCACTGTGAAAATTGGCAACGGGATGAGCTTGGTGGTGGTGGTGGTGACGGGTTTTAGAAGAAAGGTTAGTATTCAATTCAATTTGCTTGACCCTTTTGCGACCTGGAAGATATAAGTGATGGTGAAATCAGGTATTAAATGAAAGTTCTGTAATTCTGTTGCGGCTGAGACCAGTTACTGGTTGATTAATGTCGGCAATCCAGTAACTATAGCAAGGGGATACTCTGCTATATTGTGTTTTAAAGTTTGCGACATTGGTCATTGCCTGGCTGTGTACATATAGCATTTCTTTAGTGGTATCTTTTAGATTTTGGTGCCATTCCTGCTGTGATTCAGAATTCAGTTTTTCCTCTGCACTGTTGCACTTTCCCTGATAAACTTGGAATGGATGTACAACTGAAGCAAGGATCCTCAGCCGGCTTAGGTAGAAGAATGACAATAGATACGAGGCAAGGAACCACTAGAGTGTTGGAAGAGACTTTCCTGTTGTTAGAATACATTGTTCCAGACTTTTTTCCCGTACCACTATTCAGGTAGGAGAAGGTTGCAGGGTTTTGATTAATAAGTCTTTTTGCCACAGGACTAGAGTGCTCTACTTGAATTTGGACCTGCTAGCAGCCACTGGTTGTACCATAACTGTGTTGTAAATACATTTCGCATGCATATGCGTAAGAAGAGGAATATTTCTGATGGATGATGTTGGTTCTCTAGTGTAAGCATGTGAAACGTTTATGGTATGAATTTTCACCTGGCTAATGAGTTGTAAGTGAGGGATTGAAGTGTTGGAAACTGGGAGAGAAGTCTTAAATTTCTCTTTAGGGAATGTGGTTGAGTTTGTATTTCGTGTTAAGGGAAAAATGGGCCAATTTCTCCTATGCCGCGCATTGGCCTTTAGAAGTGTAAGAATGCTACCTGCACTTCGTTTTTAATATTTTAGACATCATCATCGGCTTATAAATAAGCTGGTATAAAACCGAAAATTACACCCTCACACCAATTACTGCATGCGACTAGCTTTGGTTCTGGCTTAGCTTTAACAAAATAAAATCAATTACACTCACTCACTCTAAATTGTATAAACTGATTTTGTTTGGTCATTTTTTGTTCATATTTCATTTAGAGGCCATAAATTTTACAACAGTTGAATAGTTGAATGTAATGCAAAGAAGAACAAAATGATGAAGTAGAACTAATTCATTCAATTGATCAAACGGCATTGCCTACAGGCACAAAGAAAACAAGAGGAGCTGCAAGAAAATACTTCCTTAATTTTCTGAACTAGATTGATTCTTTTCTATTGCCTCTACCTAGCTGGAGTTGAGCCAAACTTGGAACGTAATTGAAAATAAATGGTTTGAAAGATTGTCCAAAATGTCTATCTCGCCACCATGATTCATTTGTATATTCTAGATAAGGAATTTCACTGTTATATACATTAATATCCTCTCCAGTAATGTATACCATATTCAAGCTGGGCACCAGACTTCTGTTACAACACAAGGCCACTTTTTTCTCGTCGTCGATTAAAAAACTCAGGAAAAAAAACTCAAAGTGACTGGGTATATCCACTGTGAAGGATTTGGTCCACGTCAGTGCAGAGTCGGTATCAATTGTATTCCTCACCCAAAAGTCCATCTTTAGTGTAGCAAAGCACTGATGCAACACCGAGAGTTTTTCTTCTCTAACAACTGATAGAGATATAGTACCATGATATTGATTCTGAAATCGTGGAAGACACAGGCGTTTAAATCTCTCTGTTGCAAAATCAAACCTTAGTAACACGTGATGGTTGTCTTCTCTAGCGAAAGCATGCCAGTAAGCATGACCCTTTAAAGACGCTCCATTTGGTATTAAAAAGTCGGAGTCGAGGTCGAGAACAACATCCTCATCGAGAACCCTCCATGAATCAGAGCTAAACTCATAGATTTCAGACCCAACATCTTCGTCAAGACAATCCCAAAACCTCAAGATTTTGTAGCTACGGCTAGATATGTGGTTTACGTAACCTAGAGCAAACCTAGTGTAACCGAGGTGACGAGATTTGTGTTGGACCCACCAGATTTCCCCTAAACACGGATTCCAAACCACGAGTCTATCGTCTTTCGTGGTGCATAACAACAAACCGTCGCAATGAAAAACTTCGAGTATATCGACTTTTTGTAGATTAGAATGGTTAAGGCTAAGCGGACCCTTAAACTCTATAGAAGGAGCAACGTTGAGATTGACGTTCATTGGAGAAACCCTATACTCCTTCAACAGAAGAACCAGGGACTCCTTTGCAGCTTTACGAAAGTGCTTCTCAGCAAACATCTGGTCTTTGAATAAGGCATTCCATAGTTTGCAAGTCAATCGTATTCGTTTCAGAGATGTGGCATCAACCCTAGAGAGTATTTCTTCAAACAAATCCAGTGGAAGTTTGGACATCATTATTGTAATTTCCGAAGGACACCCTAGAGAGAGCTCTGTAAGTATATATAAATTAAGGATTTGAGTTTCACTTTTGCCGTGCAGCATTCTTCGTCTTTTATATATATATATATATATAAGCTATAAAAAAGGCTATTCTCCTTATTTTACAAAAAGGCTATTCTCCTTATTTTAGTATTTATTTTATTTTTCCTTTTCCTGCCGATTTACTAAATAAAATGGAAACGAAAAAGTTTTTTTTTTCTTTTTCGGCTAACAATTTTTATTAGAATTAAAACATGCTACAATAATTCGTGAGTACATAATTGGATTATTACAACCATACAATTTTATTACATGGCGAATGAGTTCTAGCATGTTTGGCTAGCTTATCTGCTTCACTATTTACTGCTCTTGGGATACATGTAAAATGATATTCTTCGGACATAGATTTATAATGTAATATATCCTCAAAGTAAATTCCAGGCTGCTTAATCTCCTATTGCTTGTACTCTCAAATTCTTCATTAAGTACAACATACACATTCCTTGCATCTTCACAAAAAGTGACATTGAGTATCCAAGCCTCCATAGGTGCGCAACTGCTTCTCTTAGCGCATATGCTTCAGCTTCTGTTGGTGAAGATATTGGTGGTGCTGTTGTTGCTTCCCTGGTGATGTCCCGGCCTTCTTTACCTTTTAGAACCCATCCTATTCCGACATCCTTATATTTTGAGATCCAAGAGGCATCTACAAAACTGCAGTTTGTTTTAGCTAGCTGAATAATTTCTAAAGGATTTTTTGGAAGACTGTCCAGAGATATTCTGTGATTGCTACAAGACTGGTTCAAAACATCCTGTTGAACCTTTTCCTAATTCTTAGCTTCTTCCCAGTGTAAGTGTTCATCTATTGCTTTATTCAAAACAAATGGAATCGACCACTTTCCACCCTGGAATAACCTCTCATTTCATCTTCCATATGTTCCATAGAATGAAAGGGTAAACGGGTACTTGATTTTGCTATTTAACTCCATAATATCATGTAAATTTTGCAAAGAGGAGGTATTATAAACGGAGTCACCTGGCTGTAATGTGGTCGGGGCAAGTTCCCATATCTCTTTGGTAACTCTGCATTTGGAAAACTAAGTGATTAATTGTTTCATCATCCTCTCCACAAAGATTACGTCTCCCCTCTTTTGTTACTCTTCTCTTTTTTAAGGCTGTAGCTATAGGTATTGCTTTATGGGCAATTCTCCATAGAAAATGTTTCATCTTTAGAGAGATAGTGAGTTTGCATACCTCTTTGGTAATGTTCTGCTGTAGCTGATTTTCAGAACTGACATTTACATGTTGATGGGTGTTTTGGAGGTGATATCCTGACCTTACTGAATACTCTCCCTCTTTTGTATATCCCCAGGCCAGTTTGTCTTCTCTAAGTGTTTTAATGAGGTGAATTCTCTGAATAATTGGTATTTCTTCAGGTACCACCCAATCTTTAAGCTTTCCTACATCCCATTGTGTTGTCCCTGCAGTAAAGAGATCAACTACTCGAATATTATCAATTGGCGCTAATCTTGTATGACGAGATGGCCGTATAGAATCTGTTTGAATCCACATATATCTCCAAGGATGGATCTTATTACCTTTTCCTACAATCCATTTCATGCCCCTATCTATCAAATTTATTCCTTGAGTTATGCTCCTCCGTGCATAACTAGCTTTACTAGTGGCTTTAGCTTCTAAAATAGATTTTTTACAAAAATATTTATCTTTGAGTACCTTTGCAAGGAGTGAGTCTAGGCTTTGTAATGTTGAAATTCTTTAGATCTCTGAAACCTAATCCACCCTGCATTTTGGAAGCTGTTAATTTTTGCCATGACACTCAAGGAATTTTGATTTATTATGAGAGGAGGACCACCAAAATCTTCTTATTACCGAGGTAATTTTAGCAATAATTTTTTTTTGGTAATAAGAAACAACTCATACAAAACGTAGGGATTGCCATTGCAACTGCCTCTATTATTATTTCTTTTCGAGCCGTTGATAGCAAATTTGAGTACCAGTTTTCTACTCTATTAGTGATTCTTTCTTGAAAGAACTTGAATGTAGAATTTCTATTTTTTGCTATCATATCAGACAACCCTAAATATTTTCCAAAGCTATCAGTTTCTTTGATTTTAAGAATATTAGCTAAGCTCCCTTTTAAGTCTTTGTCAATACCTTTTCCAAAACAGATAAATGATTTGTGTAGGTTAACCCTTTGGCCTGATGCTTTCCCATAAACATCTAGAATTTCAATTATTACCTTGCATTCCTGTTCTGTAGCTTTACAAAAGAGAATAGAGTCGTCAACAAATAACATATGTGAGATAGGTGGACTATATCTGCTCGCTCTATACCCATGTAAACTCTGTTTCCTAATGTGATCTTTAATTTTATAGACCTTCAGCACAAATTAGGTACAAATAAGGAGATATGGGGTCTCCTTGTCTGATTCTCTAGTAGGAACAATTTTTCGTGATGGTTGTCCATTAATTAGAACAGAGTATGTGACTATAAAAAGGCAAGTTTTAATCCAATCACACCACTTTTTAGCAAAACCAAGTCTTTCCATCATAAATATGATAAAGTTCCATATAACTTTGTCGAAAGCTTTTGCTATATCTAATTTAAGTGCAATGTGGGGATGCTTTAGTTTCCTAGTATGAAAGGAATGCATCAACTCATGAGTTATAATAATATTATCTATAATAAGCCTCCCTGGAATGAATGCATATTGGTTTTCTGAAATTATTAGATGAATCCACGACTTTAACCTATCTGCCAAAATCTTTGATATTATCTTGTAGGCTATGTTGCAAAGGCTTATGGGACGAAAACCTTTAACTTCTAATGGCGTTTCTACTTTAGGAATTAAAAGTTGTGTGTATAATTAAGCTCTGGTTCTAAGTAATAGTTATTAAAGAAATTTTTAACATAAGTACACACACCTTTGCCAATTGTGCTCCAATTGTGCTTGTAAAAACCATCATTAAACCCATCAGGGCCTGGGGCTTTATCCTGATTCATTTGTTTCACCACTTGAAATATTTCTTTATCTGTTATTTCTCTGTAAGAAAATGATTCATCTCAGGAGTTACCTTTGGTTGAATGTGTGGTAGGTGCTGAAAGACTTCAAAATGAGCTTCAGACTTGTAAATATCTTGAAAATAGTTATTGATTACTCTCTTGATATCTCTGTCTTCATGCCAAATAAATCCATCACTGTCTTTGATCAAAGTAATTATGTTGTGGTTTCTCCTCTGCTTTGTTTTGGCATGAAGGAGCTTGGTGTTCTTGTCTCCAGCTTGTAGCCACAACATTCTCCTCTTCGCACGCCAATTGTGGGGGTCGGATTCCACCCTCGAAGATTGATAGCATTTAACGGTTAAATGTTTTCCACAAAGCATTACTACGCCCCACGACCTGGTCATATGTCCACACCATCGAGCATTACAGTCATGGACTATCGATTGGTAACGATATAATCAAGCATGGATCACTGAGGGTCCCACGATCAACAATGCATATAACAAGACATGGATCAAACTTGGCCCGCGAAGAAAGCTCTTAGGCTTATCCCGCGAGCCAAGTAACGAACGTGGCCTGCGGACAAGCTCACACAAATGTCCCGCGAGATACATGATCGACGTGGCCCGTGGACAATGGTCATGGACTCTCCCGTGGTCCATGCAAGGTATTTGGCACGCGGGACAAGTCCCTTGGCTTGTTCTGTGGGCCAAACCTTCTATAAACTCACACGACGAACCATCAAGCATATTCTATGGATATTTGGTTGGTGGGTCCTGGTCAAGACTTCACCAAGCAATGTGCTAGCTAAGTTCACAGTGGGTCCCGATAGACTTCACTAAGCAATGTGCTAGCTAAGTCTCACAGTGGGTCCCGACAGACTTCACCAAGCAATGTGTTAGCCAAGTCCCATTGCGGGTCCTGAACATTCTTAGACATGCCAATTCGATCTCTTCATGATCAATTGAACGTCCGGACATGAAATGGACCCGCAAAGGATCGAACCAAGACATCAAGACAATCACCTGGGGGCCAAGTCTCAACCATGGCCCACAGGACAAGTCCACAACCATCACCCGCGGGCTACGTTCTTACCGTAGCCCGCGGGACAAGCTCGACGACAAAGCCCGCATGCTACATGCTTACCGTGGCCTGTGAGACAAGCTCGACGACACAGCCCAAGGGCTACATTCTTACCGTGGCTCACGGGGCAAGCTCTACATCGTAGCCCGCGGGCTACATCCTTGCCGTGGCCCACGGGACAAGCTCTGCATCTTCACCCACGGGCTACAACTTCACTATGGCCCATGGAGCAAGTCTCTCATCAACGACCGCGAGCTGCGCATCCACTGTGTCCCGCTGGACAAACTCACCACATCATCCGCGGGCTAAGTCTCAAGGATGGCCCACGGGACAAGTCTCTCTTCACCATCCGCATGCTAAGTCTCAAGGATGGCCCGCGGGACAAGTCCACAATCATCACCCGCGGGCTACGTCCTTACCGTGGCCAGCGGGACAAGCTCGACGTCACAGCCCGTGGGCTACGCCCTTACCGTGGCCCGTGGGGAAAGCTCGACATCACAGCCCGCGGGCTACGTCCTTACCATGGCCCACGGGGCAAGCTCAAGGTCATCACCTGCGGGCTACCTCCTTACCGTGGCCCGCGGGACAAGCCTAGCACAATCGTCCGTGGGCCAAGTCTCGACCGTGGCCCGCGGGACAAATCTACGACCATCATCCTCAGGCTACGCCCTTACCGTGGCCCGCGAGACAAGTTCATCACCCTCGTCCGCGGGCTACGTCCTTACCGTGGCCCGGGAGACAAGTCTCTCTTCGAAGTCTTAGGCATGGCCCACGACATTGCTCACATTTCAGTCCGCGAGTTAAATATCAAGTATGGCCCACAAGAGTGTTCAGATCATACTCCGCGAGCTAACTTAGCTCGCCTAGCAACATCGAATCACGTGGGTCCAGGTACATGACTTAGTTCCATCGAGACCTAAGGACCCACAATGAACATTTCATAAAATGATCATCGTGATCACACTCTTTTTCCCTTGGTAAGGTTTTTCCCATGCGGTTTTCCTTGCTAAGGTTTTTAACGAGGTGATCATCAGAACACATACGACTCACGAGATTATCTCAACAATATCGTGGGCCCAAAAACACTCATAGCTAGCCAAATAGTCCTGTTTGGTACCGTGAGCCCATTTCCATCTTCCATCAAGACAAAGCCCTAAGGTCTATTCCAAGCGCCGTCAAGCAGGAAAGTTCGAGAATAAAATCATTGGAGTATCTCGGAGGAAAGGAAACTATCTAGAAGTCTATTGGAGAGATGGAAGCATATCTTCAGGAAATGGAAGGTGGTCCACGAGAGAGCTTGGGCCCCAAGATGGTTTAGTTAGAGAGTATATATAGGATATAAGGTCGTAGGTCTTAGATCATCTTCTTCTCTCTCGAATAGCCTAAGTCTTAACAGCTTGTATTCAAGAATTCTATTTGCTATCAATAAAGTGACCCCACTTTTATTATCTTGTTCTTTGTCTTTTACTCTTGCTTTTTGAGCGGTTCACAATAGAGAGTCGACGATCCCTTAAAAAAATCGTTTGACAATTTTTTGTTGTGTGTGAATTCTTGCCCACACAATTTGGCGCCGACTGTGGGGACCTCATCGTATTCTCCACACGAAGAATCGCTCTAACCCGAAGACATGGTTCAAGCTAAGGATACAATTCAACAATCAAGGCTCCTGGTGACCCATGCGGCACAACAGCTCAATCCCGACGATGGCAACAACAAAATCATCAACCAGGAAGATCCTCAAGAGACCCCATCAAACAGTGGGCCAGACGCAACTGCCAAAACTCCAGGACCAACTGACTGTAACATGGTTAATATCTTCCCACGGATTTGCTTGAGCGCTCTGCCAAGCAAGACAAACTCAACCTGGTAATCTCCACCCGAGTGGAAGAGTTAGCTGCTCGGTACGAACCGCGAAAATCCATGCGAAGGCTCTTCTTGCAACGTACGCCTGTCGATCCCAAACAAACGACTCAAGGAGTGTTTGAGACCCATGACATTAATCCTCAAGACACTAGAAGGATCGTCGATCTCACCGACAACCTAAACACGGAGCTTCACAACGGCTGTGACCATGAGCCTGGACCACCATCGCCTGCTCGGACCCATATACCAGAGACCACCGATCAGCCCATGCAGGATGAGCAATACAACGTCGAGGAATTTTCTGATGATGACCAGTTCGGCATCAACAAAGCTGAGGTCCTTCAACTCAGAGCAGCAATGCGGAAAACTGAAGCTACAATCCAAGAGGTACGGACCCAGATTCACAAGGCGACTCGTCAATCACCAGTGATCGACAAAGTGCTGGCCGAATCCCAGAACACACACTTTACGCCGCACATCACCAGGGCCCGAATCTCTAAACCCTGGAAAGATCAGCAAAATCCCATACTATGATGGGACCACATATCCAAGGGAACATCTGACATCGTTCCAGATGGTTATAAACCGGGCAAGATTCCCCAGAGGACATGAAGATGCGGGTTTCTACCTCCTGTTCATCGAGAACCTCAAGGGACCCGCACTGCAGTGGGACCCACGGAGTTTCTCCGCTATTTCATCACTAAGTTCACGAAGCTCATCTCACAGGTTGAAGGAATGAGCGACCATGCAGCTCTGCAGGCTCTCAAGAAGGGACTATGGTATGAATCAGAGTTCCGCAAGGAACTAGCCACACACGAACCGCCAACCATCCAGGACGCTCTGCATCTCGCCAACAACTTCATCGTGAATGAGGAAGAGATGCAAGTCCTTCGGGCAATGCATGCACCAGCACGGACCCCACGCATCACTCAACCATCATCTGTCACCCAAACGAGCACAAGGAAGCCGACCCAATCATCCAAGTACATTCATCATGAGGGACTTGGAGCCCACTACTACCTGGTGGATGATGGAGATACAACTGCTCGAGCAACAACGAGGAACACTGGCAGGGGCGGTGGCAGAGGCTTCGGTCGTGGACGAGGACGCTCTGAAGGCGGGCCAAGTAGTCAATACGGCTTCAACGAAAGCGCATTCTGCAAAATTCACCAGGCCCACAGACATTCAACACATAATTGTAGGACTCTAAGTGCACAACTGACAGCTAAACTACTTGCAGGTGAACTTGTCAATGGAATCGACCTCAAGGATTTTCTTCAAGAGAAACATGAGGATTAACCCATCAAGCAACCTCAAGTGGAGGAACAGAATAAGCGGGACCGACCAGATGGAGATGAACAAAACGAGGGCCCACATCAGAGGATCAACATGATCATGGGCGGCTCACAATTTTGCATGGATATTGTCTCCTCCATCAAGGCGTTCCAGCGTTCGGCAGTCACAACAGCATCAACATCCAGCGGACCCCATTATCCAGAATGCACCATTTCTTTCTCCGAAAGAGATGCAAGAGGAATTGATCAACCTCACAATGACCCTCTTGTCATCAAACTGGTGGTCAACGATTTCGACATGTCTAGAGTCTTGATTGATACAGGTTGCTCGGTGGATATCATCTTCAGGGAGATCCTACGCCGCATGAAGATCGATCCTTCCGACATCATCATTGCTCTGAAGCCGCTCACTGAATTCTCAGGAGAAACCACCATGACCATAGCTAGGCACAATCAACCTAGCAGTCCAGGTAGGTCGAGTGACAAAGATCGTCAGATTCTCGGTAGCGAATCGTCCATCTATCTACAATGCGATCCTGGGAACTCCATGGCTAAGTTCGATGCGGGCCGTCCCTTCAACATACCACCTGTGCGTAAAATTCCCTACTCCATCAGGGATCAAAACCTTATGGGGTAGCCAGAGAGAATCTCGCTTCTACCTTCTGATAGAACACAAGCTTCGTAAGCCAACGCGAATCAATGGGGACGAGAGGCAGCCTAAGAAGCTGAGGACAGACGAACAATCCACCTCATCCAGCACGTCCGAGACTCACAACACCAACATCGGCCCCACGCTTAATCTCACCTAAGCGGCGCAACTGAACTACGAGCCGACTTGATCCTCTTCCTTGGTATGTAGGCAGCTCGTCCCCACGACGAGTGCAGTTGGCCCCTCCTCTGAAAAGGGGGGGGGAGTGGGGTAGTATACTAATATACTCCCATTCAATTTTCGTGGCTTAGAAAAACTTTCATTAGCACATATCCAACTGGCCACACCAACAGTCTAATAGCACTAAGCCTATCTTCGACCATGTTCCAGGTAACACACCACATTCATTTTAGTGAATACTTCGAAATGACTAGTTTTAGGTTGGAACCCTCTGCCTTACTTTTATTCTTACATGAATATTCGGGTCCCACCACCGTTCTTCCAACAAATCATCCATGCCTTACAAAGCATGTTGTTACAATCACGTGGTTTCGAGTCCTGCTGCCAACCTATTCCCGACGGGGAGCAATGAGGCTTCAGGACTGATTCGTGGTGATCAAGCTGTGTCGACATGAGCCCACATGGGAGCTCTTAAAATGCAAACCATTTTCGACAGCAGCATTGAGCTAACGACCCTGTCACAGCTCACAAACGAAGGTTACCAAATCTTTAAGCGTATAAAATCGCACCCATTATTGCTGGGCACAACAATGTATATACCCGGGTCATGAACACCATCATTATTGTAAAGCGTTCGACATCTATTGTCGGAAGCAGTCTCACTAGATAGAGTGACGATGTGAAAGAAATAGTTTGTCTTTGAAAACCCAACAACTCAACGCTGGTCATCGACATCCCATGGGCACATCCTTGATGCATCGTCACAAGGAGGGATATTATTCGGTTTAATCTTTCTCCACAAAAAGCATGATCGCTATGATCATCCAATTGACCCATCGAAACCCAACTATCATGCTGGTCATATACATCTCATGGGCAAAATCTCCGCCACATTAAGAGCAAGCATGACAATGCAAGCTCGGAGATGAGATTGATAAACTTGACCATTAAAACAAACATTTTGCTGGGCCATCCATCTATCGATGGGCCCACTCATCAAAACATATCACTACTCGAAGACAACAGACGAATGCTACGAGTCACGACAAAACATCATGCATTAAAACGAACTACCAAGTTCAAAGCATTCAACGGCCCACAGGCCCCGCAACAAATCAAGTTCCAAGCATTAGATAAAGCCATCCAGACACTACAAAACGAGTTCTCACACTCAACCGACACAAGGTTCAAAAGGGCAAACAAATGCCAAGTCTTAAACAGAAAAACAATTAGACGAAAACGGTCCCCAATGACCTACTCAACCTCCTCCATCGGATCAGCGGTGAGGACATGAACATCGACCAAACTTGACCCCTCAGCAAACACACTCGCATCCAGCGAGCACAACATGGTCAAAACCCCAACTATCTCATCCACCAGCTCCTAATCAACAACCTCATCCTCCCAAGGATAGGTATATAAGCCAACGAAGGATCCTCAGCAACACAACACGCGTGGACCTCACGGCTACTATCTTCGATGCCTTGTGCTATCTAACGAGCATAACACCATACGATAATCAATAATCTCATCAACGACAACGAGTTGTCACACTCTACGAAAAAGCTAAAAGATATCAGGACATGGGACCCGTGTCATCCTATTCTAACTCAACCTGATCGATTACCACCTTGTCAATCCAATTTGATCAAGGCATTCTCATACGTCACCGTTCAAGGGGCCATCTTACCAAACACTCATGATCAGAAAGTGACATGGAACCCCGTAGGCTAATTTCTAGTACAACCAAAGACTGCACCTGAGCTGTCATGCACAGTCTCTGAAGATTCTTGCCATCAAACTCGACGATCGGTCTAGCTGACATGCACTATATCTAAAGAAAACTCTCCTAGGCCTAGACAACAAGGCCACATGATACAATCCTTTGGCTGAACCTTGACATCTTTCAACATCATACAATTGCTTAACTCTTCAAGGACGTCTCTCTGATTCATCAAAGCATCCACGCCATGATCTCTCGATGACACTGTAACGTGTTGGACCCCACAGTCGTCAAGATTTTCATTATCTCCAATATAGGTGCTATCACTGTAACTACTACTGTCAAGGGTCAACGAATCCCTAATCTTGGAATATCAAAAGCTACACTGATCATCAGCCAAGTCATGCGGCCCACGACTTCAAACGTCAATGCAATGTCTCGCGTCTTCGATGACAATGTCATGGCCCACATCTTCCACACACTTACCATGACCCGCTTCATGGCCGTGGCTCAAGTCATCGCTTTGCCTTGCATTTTCAATCCCACCATTGTGGCTTGCTTCGTCAACTTCCTCCAATAAGTTGCGGGATTCACTTGATCCACCATCAGGGACCCCACGACCACCACAATCATCATGGTAATCAAAACTGTCACTACTATGACTACTACTACCACTACTATAACCGCTATTACTACTACTAGAAGAACTCAGTGACTTGGAAGCATCATCATCCGACATTTCACTAAGAAGAAGTCTCCTAGGCTCGGAACCACCACTACCCATGGAACATTTCCTAAGCATACTATCTCCTAAGGCATGGTTCCTAGGAGAGGACTCACCTTGATCATGAACCAACCTAGACCCATCGTAAGCCACACCACGATGGGACCCGCTTGAAGCTCGCGGGACCAACTGATCCGACGTAGCCCACACGAGTTTTGCCTTGGCTCGCACACGAACCTTCGCATCCTTCCCCACAAGCTTGGCCGGTCTGGGACCCACGGTCAGCGAATCCCGCGCATGACCGTACGCATCCTTCCCCACGGGCTTGGCCAGGCCGGGACCCACGGTCAGCGAAGCCCACACATGACCATATGCTTCCTTCTCCGCGAGCTTGGCCAGGCCGGGACCCATGTTCAGCGAAGCCCGCGCACGGCCGTGTGCTTCCTTCCCCGTGAGCTTGGCCAGGTCGGGACCCACGGTCAGCGAAACCCGCACACGAAATGGTGTCGCCTTCCCTGCGAGCTAGGCCAGGCTGGGACCCATGGGCTATGTAGCCCGCTCGCGAGCTTTCTCCACGGCCCGCGGCCATGAAGCTCGCATCCTCACACCTCACGCCAAATCCTTCGTGTGACGTCTCTCACGATTTTTATCTTCGACCATGGCCCATTTCTTCCTCTCCAACCATTCACTAAGGTACATACCATCTTCTACTTCACTCATCTCTCAAATTCTTTTATTTCTCTAAGGATGGAAAGAAGAAAGAATAGAGAGTGAATGAGGGGAGGGGATGGTGAGGAAATAAGATATTGGAGAAAGATGGGGAAGAGGATAAAATTGGTGAATAGTTCTTTCAGATCATAATACTATTATAACAATTTACTACAAAGTTTCTAAGCTCGGGAAGATTCAACGCTACAAACGCTTGAACTTTCAACGATTCATCCGAACAAGATAACTTCTGCAAGTTTCTACCAAGGGCAACATTCCAGTTCACATATGCAACAGTCAACATGGCCCATTTCTGGGATAACAGCCCCTCAAGAGACAATCTCGCTCTCAACAATGTATCAGCGATCATGCCATCTCAACGGTATGTGATCAACTACCATGCATCAATCTTCAAGTTATACTCTTAACTATCCATAGCTAACAAAGCAATAAAGACTTGGGGGGCTAACTGTGGGGGTTGGATTCCACCCCCGAAGATTGATAGCATTTAACGGTTAAGTGTTTTCCACAAAACATATATTACTACGGCCCACGAGCTGGTCATATGTCCACACCATCGAGCATTACAGTCATGGAATATCAATTGGTAATGATATAATCAAGGATGGATCACCGAGGGTCCCATGATCAACAATGCATATACCAAGACATTGATCAAATTTGGCCTGCAACGAAAGCTCTTAGGCTTGTCCCGCGAGCCAAGTAACGAACGTAGCACGCAGACAAGCTCACACAAACGTCCCGCGAGCTACATGATCGACATGGCCCACAGACCACGGTCATGGACTGTCCCATGGGCCATGCAAGGCATTTGGCTCGCGGGACAAGCCTCTGAGCTTTCTTTGCAGGCCAAACCTTGTATAAACTCACACAATGAACCATCAAGCCTATTCTATGGACATTTGGTTGGTGGGTCCCCGTCAAGACTTCACCAAGCAATGTGCTAGCTAAGTCTCACAGTGGGTCCCGACAGACTTCACTAAGCCATGTGCTAGCTAAGTCTCACAGTGGGTCTCGACAGACTTCACCAAGTAATGTGCTAGCCAAGTCCCATTGCGGGTCATGAACATTCTTAGACAAGCCAATTCGATATCTCCATGATCAATTGAACGTCCGAATATGAAATAGACCCGCAAAGGATCGAACGAAGACATCAAGACAATCACCCGCGGGCCAAGTCTCAACCATGGCCCGCGAGATAAGTCCACAACCATCACCCGTGGGCTACGTTCTTACCGTGGCCCGCAGGATAAGCTCGACGACACAGCCCGCGGGGCTACATCCTTACCGTGGCCCGCAAGACAAGCTCTGCATCTTCACCCGCGGGCTACAACTTCACTGTGGCCCGCAGAGCAAGTCTCTCATCAACGACCGCGAGCTACGCATCCACCGTGCCCCGCATGATAAACTCACCACATCACCCGCGGGCTAAGACTCAAGGATGCCCCGCGGGAAAAGTCCACAATCATCACCCGCGGGCTCCCTTACCGTGGCCCGCGGGGCAAGCTTAACATCACAGCCCGCGGGCCACGTCCTTACCGTGGCCCGCGGGGCAAGCTCAAAGTCATCCCCCACGGGCTACCTCCTTACCGTGGCCCGCGGGACAAACCTAGCACAATCCTCCGTGGACCAAGTCTGGACCGTGGCCCGCAGGACGAATCTACGACCCGCGGGCTACGCCCTTACCGTGGCCCACGAGACAAGTTCATCACCCTCGTCTGCGGAATATGTCCTTTCCGTGGCCCGCGAGACAAGTCTCTCTTCGAAGTCTTAGGCATGGCCCGTGACATTGCTCACATTTCAATCCGCGAGTTAAGTATCAAGTATGGCCCACAAGAGTGTTCAAATCACACTCCGCGAGCTAACTTAGCTCGCCTAGCAACATCGCATCCCGTTGATCCAGGCACATGGCTTAGTTCCATCGAGAACTAAGGTCATCAAACGATCATCGTGATCACACTCTTTTTCCCTTGGTAAGGTTTTTCCTATGCAGTTTTCCTTGCTAAGGTTTTTAACGAGGTGATCATCATACGACTCACGAGATTATCTCAACAATCTTGTGGGCCAAAAAACACTCATAGCTAGCCAAATAGTCCAGTTTGGTACCGTGGGCCTATTTCTATCTTCCATCAAGACAAAGCTCTAAGGTCTATTCCAAGCACTGTCAAGCAGGAAGGTTCGAGAATAAAAGGCAGGTCACGGAATTTGGAGATGTATTCTTTCCACGTTGTAGCTATTACATCC
Organism: Aurinia saxatilis; assembly: GCA_900406295.1. NCBI lineage: Eukaryota > Viridiplantae > Streptophyta > Magnoliopsida > Brassicales > Brassicaceae > Aurinia > Aurinia saxatilis. The sequence continues at coordinate 19,021 of OVAP01000921.1, forward strand.
TTGACAGCTTGATTTGTATTCCACTGTTATCATATCTAAAAAACTTTTTTCCTGACCATTTCCTATCTTCATTTAAGAACAATAATGGTCTGTGATCTGAGCCACCCCACTTCAATGCTTTAATATAGGATTTTAAAAACAAATGAAGGCAATCTGGATTAGCTCAAGCTCTTTCGATTTTGGTTTTGACAGTGTGAGTATATCTTTGTCCTGTCCATGTGAATTTGCCTCCTACCATGTTGATATCTTGTACCCCAGAAGCTATGAGAAATCCTCTGAAATGAGCAAAATGATTGTCAGTCTTTAATGAACCTCTATTTTTTTCTGAGCTATCTTTTATATCATTGAAGTGCCCAAACAAAATTCTAGGACTGCCCTTACTGGAACTAGCTTGAAAATGTTCTATGAGCCAATGCCATTACATGATGCGCCATTATTTAATAGGATGTCCATAGATATAATACAGATTAAAACTAACTTCATCTACCCTTATACATAGATTAGTGAGATAGAAACCGTAATTTTCTACAACAAAACAATCTATCTCTTTCTTCCAAAATATAGCTAATCCCCCGCTTTGCCCATTGGGATCTAACACAAAACTATGGGCATATCCTAAGTCTTTCTTAAGTTCTTCTAGATAAGTACAACTATTCTTAGTTTCTATGAGGAAAATGATATCAGGATTATGTAATCTCCTGATATCTTTTAGAATTGGAATTGTCAGGTTATTCCTCAAACCCTAAGAATTCCAATGTAATAGCCTCATTGGTCTTGGGTTGGTGATCTCCTCTGGATCACCAACCCTTCACCAGTCCAAAATCCGATTGTTTTCTGCTTTCTTGATGGGCTGGAGTCTTCAGGATCAGGTTCTTCTGCCTTTCTTTTTGATCCTCTTGAGGAAGTTGAGGCTTCATCACTGATTCTACCCGGCATTGGAGGGATAGAAGATTGGAATCTGTCCCATGTGATGCCTGGTATTGCTGGCATTTGATTATCTTCACCTGCTTCAACTATTTGTATAATTTCTCCTCTAACTAGTTGTGAAGGTCCTGCTGAGTGAACAATGAAATTCTCAGGCATTTCTTCCTCGTATGGACCCTGCTCTTCTTGATTTCTTTGAATTCCCATTACATCCTCCATATCATTGTTCGAACCTGACTCTTCATTATGTTTAACTATTTGAGCCGAGTTAATTGGAACATCCCCTTGATACTGATGTAGCTCGTGACATATGGTAATGTCATGATCTAAAGCTCCACATCCTCTACAAAATTTTTGAAGCTTCTCATAGGTAAACTCCAACAACACTGGATATTCATGAGGAAAGAAATCCACATATCTCTGAAATACAAGCTTCTGATGGCTCGATATTCTGACTTTGACCCAACTCTCTGGCGGATGATTTCCTCATACCTCTTTTATATTCAACTCTACAACTTCTTCACCCAAATAGCTCCCTATCTCCATGATAGCATCTCCATTTCGAAACTCATAGGGGAGGTTGGAAATTTTAAGCAAAAAATATATGAATTGCATAAACCTGGGGCTACGTCTGTTTGTCCATTTGTCTAGAACTACCATCCAATTACGGAATGTCCAAGGGCCTCCATCGAAAATTGACATCATTTTGTGCTAAACCGGAAAGAAGAATTGAACCAAACCTTCGTCAGTGGTTTGGGTTTGAACTCAAGCGGTCATCTTCTAGGCCTTAAGAAGCGCAGACTTCATATATGGTGGTCTGTGATGAGCTTGGTTAAGACAACGAGCAATTAGACAAAGTTCCTGATTTCTAACACCTTGTCGGTGCGTTTCAGGACGAAGCCTTATAAGAGATTCCTCCAATCCCAAAGAAAGTTTCTGCATCGATTCCCAAGTCGCCTGGTCCATCTTGATGAGAAATGAATAGATCTGACAGTAATCTGGAGAAATATGCGAAAAGAGGTGAGATTGTGAGCAGATCTGAGAGTAGAGGGGGTGAAGCTGAAAGAAATATGTGAAAAAGAGACCGATTTGTGAAAGTATCACTGATCAGAGAGTGAATCGCTCTTGGCGTAGAGGACCCGAGAAGGTTCGGGAAAAGTTTATCTTTTACACAACGAATTTTTTTTTTAAAAACACATAAACAAAACGAAACATTTTTTTTTTCATCTTAAAGTTTATTATAAACACACAAAATACAAAAGCAAAGTACACCCACATCACACATTAATGATCTCGGAGTCTAACACCGAAACTAGACCGGAGTACAAAAACATTAATCCCAAATTGAATACAAAACACACAACCAAACTAAGCTAGCTTAAGCTCAGAAGAATTACAAATCAACGAACTTAGAAAATTAAAGGCAACTAAGATGGAATTAACCACCCTCATTCCATTGAAGAAAAGACCATAGATAAAGCTGAACATTTCGTCAAGAACAGAGAAGCACGGGGAAAGATAGGCGGATTGAGCGACATGCAATTCTTGAACCAACAACAGGACCGAGCCTCTTTTTACTGCTCCAGCAAGTGAGATGAAGAAACTGAGGAAGCCTCCGTTAAACGAATCTTTATTGCGAGAAGAACCTACAAACCCGGAAAGATAAAGCCTAAGAGTTGCTCCAAAATGAATCATGAGTTAAGGCGTGATTCAAAAGTTCATTGAGGCATAATTGGAAGACTTTAAGCCTAACCCATAAGGGGATTTTGCATGCATGGATGGGACTAAACCAAAAAGAGCGTAATCAAAGGGGATAAAGAGAACAGAGATATTGAAATCACCGGACCATAAGGGCCCGTAGCTTTCTGTAAAAACGGTAAAAAACTTAGAAGAAGAACCAGAGATAGAGCTCGCTCGGGGATCAACAGATCCACACAGATCTAGATGGAGGTTTTTCTCACCGACTAACTCATTTCAGGATCTAATTACCTTGATTAAAAATCAGACAAAGAAAGGCCAAAAACTAAAAATCAAAGCAAAGAAAGAAAAGTCCGACCAGTGTCGGCGGTCAGAGACCACCGGACACTGGCCAGAAGACTCAAGAAAGGCGAGAAGGTGTATCCTTTTCAAAAGGAAACGAACGTATCCATATATTGGTCTTATTGGCTGTCAAATAATGTACTGATCCCATATATATATCAATGATAGTAATTAAGTTCTATCTGTAACACTTACATGTGTTCACAAAACCTATTTTTTTTAAAGGAAGATCTTACCTAAATCTTATACCATCTCCTTTGGTAACACTAGAAGAAAACAAGGGTATTGTCAGTGCAAAAAAACGATTAGAGTTTTGCAAAATAATCATACTAAATAAGGACTACGTTGTGACTGTTTCGCGACTCGCTTATTCGTCAATATTTTGTGACTGATTAAAAAAACGGAATGTGGTCGCAAATTTACAACCAGGAAACGACTAATTTCCATCCCAGAGGTGCAGTCGCAAAATCGTCGCAAAATGACGACCATTGTGCGACTACTTATGGCGTCGCAAAAACGTAGTCGCAAAATTTGCTACCGCTTTACGACTGAAACTGAGGTAAGAAATTAGTTGGAAAGTAGTTACATTTTAGGGTTATTGAAGGATAAGCACACATTTTCGTTGTGGGGAGTAGGTGTACCAAACTTTTTGCTACTGTATATTTGATCGCAAATTAGTTGCAAATTAGTGGAAAAGTAGTTGCAAAATTTTTCTATATATAGGAAAACGAAGTTCCATCGTAGAGAACAAAATTTTCAAAAATTTCACAAAATACATTTTGGTTTAAGAATTCAAAAAAAAAAAAATTGTTTGTGGAGAGAGAAAAATGGTGGATAATTACATTTACTTGTATTCATCTAGAGTGTGGATGTAAACAAAATTGATCCATATACAAACATCATCTCAGAAGATTATAAAGTTGGGGTTGAAAGGTTCATGGAGTTTGCTCGTAACCAGTCACTCGCACTGGAAAATAAGGGTAATTTTATTGTCCTTGTATTAGTTGTAATAACGATAGAGTTTGGGTGGGGCGTAAAATCTCAAACCACTTGTTTAGTAAATGATTTATCTTGGGTTATTATGTTTGGTATAAGCATGGAGAAGAACTAAATATCGGTGTAGGAACAAGTGATAGTAATATAAACCAGCGTAGTGGAAGAGAAGAACTGCCTAGAGAAGGAGACAGATTTGTAGGCATGCTGAATGATGCATTTTGTTAAACTATGAATCCTGGTAATATATAATAGGATGAACTAGGTCCTCAAAACTCTTCAGAACCCAACGCCGATGCCAAATTTATTTTTATGATATGTTAGAAGCCGCACAAAATCCTTTATATCATGGTTGTCGTGAAGGTCACTCTAAGTTGTCTGTAGCTTCTTGGATGATGAACATAAAGGCGGGTTATAAAATTTCAGAAAACTGCTTGGATAAGTGGACAAAGTTGATTAAGGAGATATTGCCGGAAAGGAACTTTGCGACAAGTTCGTAGTACGAGTTAGAGAAATTGATGCGGAATATACGCATCCCACTTACTACAGTTGATATGTGAATTAAAAATTGTATGATCTTATGGAAAGAAAATGGAAAATGGGATTCATGTATATTTTTACAGGCATCCGAGATACAAGCCAAGCGAGGGACTTACCCAAATACCGTACAATCATAGGTGGTATCTACATATTGATGCCAGATTGAAGAGACTGTATCCAAGAGAAAAGACCTCATCGGCAATGAGATGACATGCTGAGCACGAATCTCCGGAGGGTGAGATGTGTCATCCATCTGACGCAGCTGAGTGGAAAAATTTCAATCAACTACATCCTATATTTGCAAGGGAAACCCGAAACGTCTATCTTGGACTGTGTACAAATGGTTTCAACCCAGTTGGTATTTCAGAGAATCATTCGATATGGCATGTGATTATAACTCCATACAGCTTACTCCTAGGTATGTGTCTGAAGAGAGAGAGAGAGAGAGAGAGAGAGAGAGAGAGAGAGAGTACTTGTTCTCACGGTTATGAATTCTGAGACGAAGCATCCGCGGGCTAGTTTTGATATCTTTCTCCAGCCACTCATTGACGATATAAGGAATTGTGGCATACTGGAATGGAGGCTTATGATGTGTCGAAAGACAAGACTTTTACTCTAAACTCCGTCCTTTTGTGGACGAAGAATGACTTTCCAGCATATGGTATGTTGTTTGGTTGGACTACGCACGAGAAATTGTCATGCCCCATTTGCATGAAAGACACGACGTCATTTCAACTCCCAAAAGGTAGGAAGTCATGTTGGTTTGACTGCCACATGAGCTTTCTGCCTATTGGTCACCAATTACGGAGGAACAAGAAGAAATTTCTATAGGGAAAGACAGTTGTGGACCAGTACCCATCTGAGTCTTTGACAAGGAACAAGTGTTACATGAACGCTTAAGAGGGGTTAATCCACTAAGAACATCAGATGAAGGGGGAACAATCATGAAGAAAATGAATAGGGATATGGGAAGTGGCATAACTGACACAAAGAGAACATATTTTGGGAACTACCATATTAGGTAAACCTAAATCTACGGCACAATCTCTATCTTATGCGTATCCGATTAAGACGGGTTTATGTGTCTATAAATCAAAGACCAATAGCTAAACTAGAAGTCTCCAACGAGATTGTACTATAGTATGTATCAAATCCACTAAAGCGAATGGCTAACTCTTTGAGCACGATAAGATTAAATTATGCTAAAGCAAATCAAGCTTTGGTAGAGGCAACAAGAAAATAAGAAATTAATAACAAAAGACTAACAATAAGAAGCAAGCAAAACTAAATTAATATTCAATAGAGAAAGGCATTGACCAATGGGTGATGGTAATAATGACCATGAGTGATTAGTATAAACTTTGTGGAGGCTAGTTGTTTACAGATTAAGGACCATCGTAAGCAAAGGACTACAATTCTAGCTTAACCTAATCTCTTGGTGTTTCTTTGGAGACCAACAAATTGATTATTTCTCAATATGACAACTCAATGAAATCCAAGCAATCGAGTTCAAGTCCAATAAACCACTAAGTACCTTACCCTCTCTCAAGGTATAAGGTGTACAAAGCAAAACACAAAGTTACAAGGATCTATTCTCCAGTGATCTCTCATAAAGACAATCACTAACTAAATGTTTAAGGAAATAAGCATTCAAAGCAATCTTGTTCATTTAAGAAATTCATCAAACACCTTGTGTGAGGAAGCTTATGATCTATTTGATAAGACTGATATTTTACCACTTTTCACTATGAATTTCAAATGCTTTTGATAATAAAACCAAGTGATTTTAAGATAAATGTTATGGTTTTCACCATTTTATAGTTTCAAAGTGTTTTTGGATAAAATAAGCTTTTCATGTACAAAGATGGATGTTTCTCGCTTAAATCAGAAATACGGGGCTCGAAGAGGACCTCATATGAAGATGATGCGCAAATTAGATTGAAGTGGATTTTGGAGACAAGCAAGCCACGTGAGTTAGCTGTCATATGGGCCTGAAATCAAGTCATTCGACCATATATCCTTGGAGTTACAGCCTAGACATTAAACAGAAGCCTTCTGAAGCACAGTACTCCTGAAGCACAATCGATCGATTGATGTAACGATCGATCGACCAAAAAGAGGATCACTACGGAAACTTCCAGAAACTGCACGGGACCACTCCATATATTCTGGCAATATCTGAAGACAACAAAAAGCGGGTGAGAAGATTCAGGAGATAACGAAATAAATACTTTGAGAAGGAATCGATCGAATATTCCCACGACATTCGATCGATCAGAAGAGATAAACACAAATTACGATTCTCCTCAGCTGATTCGTTTCTATCACTTCACTGAAGCCCTCAAACGTCTTTCACCCTCTATTAAAGAGACCTCTCGTCTCAGAAAAGAGGTGTGCCTCTCCACCCCACCTAAACTCTAGGAGAGATCACTCTTCCTTCAAAACTCTTAAAGCTCTTTATTGTTTTTATTTCTATAGTTGCCAGGGGAGATAATCTCTTGTATTTGAACCCCTGTTTCTATTGATTGCATGGTCGTTTTTCTCTTCATGGTTCTTTCATCTATGGTAGAGTAATTTAATCGTTGGGATCAAGGTTTTCATAGTTGCATTGTTTGGTAGATAGATTGTTTACTGCTCATTTGAAAGAACTTTATATTTACTAGCATTAACTAAGAATTGTTAGCTTGATCACCTAACTTTTCATAGTAGATTCTCTTCGCTAAAACACCATTAGGTAGAAGATCTGACGAGTTAATGATAAGATGTACATGTGGGATCTTGACTAGAGGACCATCTGTATGGTTAACATATCAATCCTTTAGTAGAAATCATGACTGCCCCTTTGTTGAGGTCATGTGCTTTATGTTTGAATGGGTTTGAGTTAGGAAGACTTGAATACGAAGGCTGTTTACAAATCTGATCTCTAAAGAAATACCTTATTCCCAACATTTAGTTTGATTGCATTCAAACCATTTTCATTTTCCATCACTAGATTCATAGATTTAATAAAAAAAACATTTCAACTGATCTACTGATCATATCAGTCGATCGATCGAATCCCACAAAAATCATATTTCAGCTCGACTTGAATCCCACAAGTTTGCAGTGTAGCAACCCTTTCTCTGTGGATACGATCCCTTAGTACTACTGCGAGAAATGTGCGCTTGCATGAATATTTTGGGTGAAAACTAAAACCCCATCAAGTTTTTTGGCGCCGTTGCCGGGGAAAGGTTGATATACATTGCTACCTTCAAGCTTCGGACTAGAATATAGACTGAGAATTTCCCTTTCTGCATTTGTTTTTCATTTATTTTCAGCATATTTGAATTTTCAGCATACTTGAAGAAGAATGGACAACATGGCTATATAATATGCAAGGAACCCATATTCATGTGCTGAAGAGTTACCAAAGATATTTGCATGTTATCAACGAATGAAGAAGATTATAAAAGATTCAGAAGCAAAACTCAAAAACAGATTTAATAGTATAAGTGAAGGACGAGCGAAAACCATAAGGCTGATCAAGGAGCGTGGCCGATCCTCTAAACTTGAAATTTTTAGGAGAAAGAAACACAATTCAGCCTAAAGCATCAAAGCTCTCATGCCTTACCACTTATGAATATTTTTAAATTATCTAATATTCCTGATTGTATCGTCACAGATATTGCATTTGAAGATTATGAGTATGTTCTGGAGAGTAAGAACAAGGAAATCAAGGAGCAATATGAGGAGATTACCTCACTTAAACAAAGGATGAGGGAGCTTGAGCGAGAAAATGAAGCACTCAAGAAAGTAAGACTTACTCCCTCTACATCTTTTAAAACTGACGTCTCCTCTAAGTTCTATGATACAAGCCTAGAGGATTGTTTCGCCTTTGATTACAGCATGATGGGAGCTCAGGAAATTCGAAACAGAGCCTTCATCGATCGGACGAACATACTAATCGATCGATTACAGGAGAATGAAGAACATGTTGGAAAAATCCAAATGACTTCAGACTCTGAAATGATTGATGAAAGGTACTCACCGTTCAACTGCGTGGACGGACCACAAAATTTAAGTTGCTCTGGCAGCACAAGCAAGCATGGTTACAAAGTCAAAGAATCAAAGCAAGAATCCAAAAAGAAGTTTTACAACACTCTCGATGCACTTCAAGATACATTCAGTGGGGGAGTCTTCGATGACGCACCCACTGGTGACAATAGAGAAGAACCAGAGGTATTCAATTCTTTAATAAATCCCGGAACTCATAAATTTTCAGTAAAATAGCACGGTGAAAAGGCATTCTTTCGAGGAAGAGGCCATCTTGATTTTTTATGGAGATCCTAGAGTGAAGCAGAGATCACTTCTGCTGACAGTGGATATCATCAAGAACAAACTACATGATCCACTTCGAGACAAGGATTTATTGAATCCACTCACTTCACCTACATGGTGAATGTCAAACTAAAGACATTAAATATAGGGAAAAACTCTGAAAAATACACGAACTTTACCACTTTTGCCAGAAAAATATACGAACTTTTTGTGTTGCCATATTAATACACAAAGTGAAATTTGTTTCCAGATTAATACACGAACTGAGAAATTTTTTCTTTTCATACACGATATCAAAATTAAATTTTGAAATTCCAATTTTGCCCTTATCATTCTTCCCCAAATCAATTTGTTTTAATGTTTGAAATAAAACCCAGAAATAAATATTTAAAAATGCAAAAAAAAATTAAGATAAATTTTAAAATGTCCTATATTATTTTATAGAGTTTAGAGTTTAGAATCTAAGGTTTAGGGTTAAAACCCTAAAGCCTAAAATTCAAAACCATAAAAATGGTTTAAACCCCTAACCCCTGAAAATATAACCTCAAAACCTTAAAACTTAAACCCAAATACTTATTAAACACTAAACCTGAACTCTACAAATTTTCAACCCTAAATAAAAAATTATTAAACCCTAAATGTT
>OVAP01000922.1:0-28468 GCA_900406295.1 Aurinia saxatilis
TGTTGGATGCTTGATATCGGAGATTCACTCAATTGCCGTTCATTATCGCTTTTATAAGCCTCGGGGGACCCCTCAGGGGGCAACTCAGGGTCTGGTACAATTTCCTCTCCAATAACTTCTGGAACTTCGCTTAACAGACGGGCCTGTTCTTCTGGGTTTTGAAGAAGAACCCTTTTTTCCAGGTACTCGGACAGCGTGAAAACTCGTGAAATTAAGAAAAAACTATGAATAAAGATGTTTCTTCCATTACCAAAGATCCCGCTAACACTTTCTCACAATGACATTTAACCATTTAAAAGTTAAAACAAACAAAAAAAGGATATTCTCTTCGCCACCCCTTCTCGTTCGCCTGAGCAATACGCCTTTCTAACAATACAGATTCTCTTCCAAGCCACTAAAAAGACAGTCACCAAATTTGACAGTCAGTTAAAAAGAAGTTAGGACCAAAAGTCGTTTTTTCAGCTTAATATACAGTTAAAAAAATCATCAGTGATGCAGATGTTATCATTGTAGCCATGTTCAAAAGCTTGATANCGCCTGAGCAATACGCCTTTCTAACAATACAGATTCTCTTCCAAGCCACTAAAAAGACAGTCACCAAATTTGACAGTCAGTTAAAAAGAAGTAAGGACCAAAAGTCGTTTTTCAGCTTAATCATCAGTGATGCAGATGTTATCATTGTAGCCATGTTCAAAAGCTTGATAATAAGAAATACAGAAATGAAGCAGCGGAGGAAGTTAGCAAACATACATGTTTTGTCTGATCCTCATGTAAGCTTCGAACCTTTTCTTCCATCTCCACCTATCCAAGGTTCAAATGATTATTGATTAAACAACTACAAAAACGAAATCTAAAAGACTAAACACAGCAAGGTGAGCAAGTCGCTGGGGATATGACAGACAACTGCAAAACTTTTATAGACAGAGCTGCGAATAATTTCCCAGCCTGAAAAAATGAGGTTGGCCTTCTATAGAGACTTATTAACTTACAATTGTGGGCTTCTTTAGATAACCGTTCTTAATTCTCTCATGCAAATCTTCACACTCCTCCTACAAATAGTTTAAACTAAAGCTGTAATAAGTCATAGACTACAAAGGCTAGAACGGATGTTAGCCAAACAATGCGCTACTGAGAAATAGTACATCTTAGATAAGTGGAAAACAGAAGCCCAATGGCCAGTTCCCAAAACACATGGATACCTGAATTGTCATCGATAAGAAGCACTTTAATCGAGGGATGAACATTATTTCTAAGTAAAATTACCTTGGAGAAATTATCATCAGATAGCATAGAGATAGAAACGTCTTTTACATAATTTGTAACCTGAAGAAGAAAATCATCAGTCCCATGTCCCTTCTTCACGCCTAGATAAGAGACAAAAGAAAAAGCACAAAGAGAGTTCAACTTTCTACAACAGCCAGATAATATTAAGCAAACACACAGAATCTTATAGATAAGGTTACATTGTAGACAGAAATCCGGACCAAAACCGATACAACCACATATCAGATATAAAATTTCAGACAAATTACCTGTCACCTGAACAAGCATTTTAGGGTTCTTCTGAAGATAATCATTAGGATCAGACTTAATCCTCACAAAGCTTCCCAACATTTTAGTCTCAAAAGTGTCAGGAGACTTCACCAGTTCCTCCACCAAACTCTTCCTCAAGTAGACAAGCTTGATATTCTCGCTCACAACCGCAGCAAAAGTGCCTCTAGGCTTCTTCTTAAAAACCTTCTTTACCGGGTTATCTCTCTTCTCCGCCGGATAAACAATCTGCGGTTCATCCTCATACAAAAAATCAAACTCAGGATCATCTTGATTCTCTTCGTAATGCTTCTCCAGCAGATCAAAGACTTTGATTTTGAGTATACTCTTACTCCCGAAAAGCGAAATCAACCTCTTGTCACAGTAAACTTTCTTCTTGTTTGAAGAATCCAAAAGACCTTCCTCAGCAATATACCTTAGAATAATCTCACTAACTTTATGCTGAGAGATTTTGTTAGTGGTATCTTTACCAAGAGACTGAAGAAACTCAATAAGTTGTCTCGAACCCCATCCCACAAATTCGAATCGTTTAGGTCTAAGTTTCCTTCTCCTTGAACTAGTCGAATGAACATTATTACTACCTTCCTCTACCCACTCCATGTCCATTTCGAAATGTAAACCTAGAAAAAAACTCTAAAACCCTAGTGCTACCAAAAAGCGAAGCACAGATACTGATACTGATTTCGAAATGGAGAGAGAGAGAGAGAGAGAGAGGGGAAGAAGCGTTACGTTGACGTCGATGAGGAAGAGAGCTCCACCGGAAGCGAATCTCGCCGGAAATTACTCGGTTTGAGTGGGTGAATCCGAGGAGAAATTTCGACGGGAAGCACAAAAAATCCGGCGGAGAAAAGGATCGGAGACGGAGAGAGAGCTGAGATTCTTGGAGCGACTTTAATAAGAGAGAGAGAAGAGAGGAAAGGTTGGAAAGGACCAGTGGCACCACACGTCCTCTTTTTTCTGTTTTTTCTTCCTTTTTTACTCCTCTTTCATTTATTTTTCGATAACAATTTGAAATTTTTTTGGTATTTTTCGAAAAAATCTACTTTTACTATCCATGGAAGAACATAGCAATTTATAATTTTATCAATGAAATAATTCGTTTTACAGCTGTTAGTATCATCTACTATTAAACGGAAACAAACTCAAATAGCGAATAAATTTGATATGGGTTAGCCAATCATAATATCACCAATGTTGTATCTTGAATCACATTTAGTAAGTTTTGTAAATTCTTTCTTTTGATAATAAACAAATGTTAAAAAGAAAAAAAATGCTTTTGGTAGTTCAAATGACATATAATAGGCATTTATTTCTCTACAAATATTTTTTATCAATTCTGGAGAGCAATAAAAAGAAGGCAATAGTTGTTGAACAAACATTTACCTTTTAGAACGCAAATTGTAATATTTTTGCAGCTGAGACAAGCATTTGTAAAGTTGCATCTTGATGTCATTTTGGTTCGGATAAGTTTTCTGCTTATATCATCCAAGCTTTTACTTTTGAAACCACAACAATAAAAATTAACTTGTTTATATGGTTTGGATCATAAAGTTTGTTTCAAAACAAACAAAAAAGGTTTTAATAGATTAATCTCTACTCTTTTTGGACTTCTTCTTGGATGGTTTATCACCAGAAGGGACAGCAATATACTCCTCCGCATTTACCCTCTCTTGGGTTTTCTTATGCTTCTTCAACTCTTTTGTCTTGCTCTGCAAGACCACAAATCATCATAAGATTCAAAAACCATATCAGTGTCAAATTTCGCTCAAAGCAATGAAGAGAGGTGTGTCAATAAAGATTTCATTACCTTCAAGGATTCCGTTAGCTCGCTTAGATCTTTCTTGCTGTCCTCAGATTTGTTTGAGTTCTTGCTATTCTTAGGTTCCTGCATTTACCGGATATATATTAATAGTGTTTTATTATTTAAGGCTTTGAAAACAAGTAAGACACGCAGTTTGGTATTGTGATGAGTTAAAAAAAAAACCTCAGGTGGGAGGAATGAGGCCTCTCTCTTTCTCTTGTTCTCTGTACTCTTCTCTGTCTGTTTCTCTTGCTTCTCCTGCCATTGCTTCTCTGACTTCCTTTTGTCGCTCAAGAAGTATTCTCCAGATGCCAATTGTAAATCAACCTGGAAAAATAATTCAACAAAGTCAAAACCATGCGCTAGTATTTGGGCTGAGAACTGGATTTGCAAGGTGAAGAAATCAACAGAGGGTTATCATCAAAAGATGAAACAGCAAAAGCTTGGCTGAAACTAGACAGTACACATACAGTGATAAACGATACAATAAGAGGATATGGGGAAGAAGAATACAGAAATTGGTGAATAAGTTGCGTAAATTGCATACCTTGCTAGGCGGTTGTGGAGGAGGGAAAGGTGTGTATGCCTTCTTCTCCTTGCTCTTGGGTTTCTTTTGATTAACATTTTTCCTAAACAATTAAAAAATTTGAAATAGAAAGATGTGCTCATGAGTTACTGAATATCACGAGATATCACTCATTCACACATCAAGAACAGAAAGAAGGCTCTTACTTCTTAAATTTAGGAAGAAACCTATCCCAGCTTTCAGTTGCAAGAGCTGGATCCTTTTCTAATTCCTTTTTCATCATGAGAATCTGCATAACCAAGTGTAGGAGCATATGAACCAATTTGGCATTGTCTAATGACAAAGCTTTATAAGGTACAGATGATATATGCATAGAGCTAAAAATACAGATAATTACTTCATACACACCTTTATATGGTACACAGGATGCAGTGTATTCTTTATACAGTCTTCCACAATCCTTCTGAGTTGTTTGAGACCTCTAAAAGAACCCATTGCGGCTACAGTACTTCCCTGTTAAATGCAGATTCACCCCAAGGAGCAAGAAAATATCAGAAACCCATAGAGGAAAGAAATGAAAAAAAACGTAGTGAGAACTTGAACGTAACAGTTGGTTACTATTTGCAAAACAAAACACACAATTACCTGAACTAGAATGTAACAGTTGGTTAATATTTCCAGCGCCTGCAAGCAGCCAAAATAATTAGCCTCAAAGCAAAACACAAACAACAAATATTGTAAAAGTTTCTCTCAGGAGTTTGCATAAGAATACAATATTTCTGCACAGCCTCTTAAGCATTACACAACTACCATCACTAAAACTATCTCTAAACATCTCCATTCATCAACATAGAACTAAACAGTTTACACACCTTCAAGGTAGAAGAATTAGGACCCACAAGCCGCTGCCTTCTTTTAACAAATCTTTCCTGCAAAGATAGGCTATATTAGGACCCACTGAAATCAAACTTGTTCGCCACATGCTGAAGCGATTCAACAGGAAAGTCATCAAGTATTCCATGTTTACAATCAAATTTGTGGCCAAAGAAGTTAAAACGTAGTATCAATTGTCTCTAGATATACAAACATGGAAAGAGGCTTGAAATGTAACCACAGCAATAATCCAGTTTAAGTTTGATACTAAGCCTTGTAAGACTACGGTTGAAGTTGTACCTTATTCCGAACCAAGCTTCCAATCTTGATGATATCACATTGCATCTCATCATCAAGAATCTTAATTGCCTGTAATACAAGTGAAGTGACCAAATTTCAGAAATATACAGACTTCCAATTACATGGTACAAAAGAGATACATAGTCTAAATTCTAATTAAGCTCTTGAAAGTGCAACACAACAAGTACCTGAGGAGCAGGAACACTTCTGGATAAAAGCTTAATCAAATCCCTAGCTTTAACAATAATATAAGGATCTCTCGTCTTCCTCGTCGTCGAAACAGTCATAGAACCTTCAACCTACAAAATTACAACAACATCAACTAAAAAAACCCTAGAAATGACCAAAGCAACAAAAACAAAACCCTAATTTCTCTAACCAGAAACGCACCAAATTGAGTTTACAGGCGATGCCGTATTCTTTAAGAGCTGATTCAACTCTAGGCCAAGAATCCTGAAGATACTTCTCTCTGTATTGAGGAAACAGTGTGGAGAAAGAGCTGACTTCGAGCATACCAGTAGGATTCCATGCCGGATCGAATTTCTCGATTGTCCAACGGTCGATGTTTGGGTCATCGTCCCATGGTTTAGGCTTGTCGTGCTTGCCTTTCTTCTTCACTCTTTGATCGAGATTCTGGTCTTCGTGCTCGAGGTTTTCGACTTCCGCCATTGATGATAGTGTGGAGATGACGGCGAAGGTTTGTAATATTTAGGGTTTATCGTCTCTTCTCTAAGTCCTTCGAGCGAAGAATAAATAAATTAATCGGATGAATGATAGCAAAATAAAAATAGAAGGAAGGTTATGTAATTTAAAGGGAAATTAAGGACTGATAGGAAAAAGGCGGTAAACAACAAGAAAATGGGACCGAAATTAACCGAAGTATTCATTATCTATTGTTAATTGTTGTTATGTAGAAATCTCAGTAAATTCTTTTGTAAATTCAATCATTGTTGATGAGCAATATTACCATTAGTTAAAAAGAAACAGTTCTACTATGTCTTAATCATTAAAATATTTTATCAAATTTTTACTATTTCCATTTTCTGTTTTACAACTATGGTGATATATGATGATAATTCGTTACACTGTGAAGCTTGTTCTGCATAAGAGAAAATCTGTTAGTAGTGAAGATGCAAACATGCGTTGAGCAACTGTCTGACGAGTAAGCAGTCAGTGCAACGTGTTCGTGCTTGCTAGTGCTTGATGAGGTCGCCTGGTAATGTTTCCATTTGTTATGTAATTGGTCACTGGAGTAGATCTTTGTATTGAAAAGCTTTAATTGTCAACTTCGTATATATGCCATGTGCTTTTTGACAGGGACTTATGGTGTCGGACTCGGGCATTTCACTGTGCATGCCTATCCAATTGGAAAAGGTTCTTTGTGGCTTTGCATGCTTTGCCAAACAAGAGAAAAGGCGCAAGGATTTCCATTCCGTGAAGTACTAGAAGCAGTCCAATGGGTGGTGTGTCTTGGCCCGTGGGGACGGAGACTTGAGAAGGATTGGAATTTTTAGTTCATTAATCGATAATCTGAACAAATGACCACATTGTGACACCATGTTTTGTCTAGTGACATCAAACTATAAAACCAGTGGTTAATATTTTTGAAAATGACGTGCTAGTCATTGTTCAATTTCGTCAGAATGAAAATCATTTCGCTTTCCCCAATCCCCATACATGGAAGATTTGTTTGCAACCACAGATTCATGAGTTACTTAACTTGCTTTTAAGAGATGTCCAAAATGACCTCGCGAATTTTTTGTTCCCTTCCCTGTCACCAAATCTTCGACCTCTACGATGCTAGTCAGGACATATTGTTTGATTAACATTCATTGGGTGAGTAATGGTTGATATATGGTGTGCTTGTTCCTAGTTGTATTGAAGGTTTTGGAGTTTTACTACGCAAGATTACTCATCAAAAGCAGTTCTTATGTTGTTGTATAGACAGAAGCTAGAGAAACACAACAAGAGAAAAGAAGCAAAAACTGCAGAACATAAAGATATCGATATCGTAATGTTTTAAAAAGCTACAAAACTGGTAAAGTTATGTACACTCCTAAGTCCTTAATAAAGTTGTCTCTTCTCCTCAAGTCACCAACCGAGACAGAGTGCAGCATTAAGATCGAGCCGCCACGCGAAGCCACCACATTCGTTCATCCTCCAAACATCACAAGGCGTAGTAACAGAAGTCACGTCCTTACCACGACACGTGTACTGCAGTCTAACTCTACAGGTGAAAGTGTGGTACGTTAGCAAAGGCCTGTCCTTCATCACCAGCCACACACTCATCTTACTCACCTTCTTCTCCTCCTCCTTCTCTTTCCCAACCACAAGCTCTCTGTACGACGCGTTCGTCCACACGACTCTCCCTAAACCGTCAGATATAAAACCAGGACACGTGTCTCTCTCCAGATTCATCTTCTTCTCTTCATCCGTACACCCTAGCTCGTACCCTCCTCCTCCTCCCTCTTCCGTTACGCACTCTACCGTCAACAACGAAGACGCAACCGTCAGATCCGTCGTCGTCACCATTTGATAACAACGTCTGCCATCATCTAACGGCGTCGGTGTAATAAAAACCCTAGGTGCCTCCTCCTCCTTCTTCTTCTTCTTCTTCTCAGGAGTTTCGGGAAGAAGAGAAAGCGTCGTCGTCACAATCTCACCTACAACACCAGATCCGTTATTATTATTACTTCTCCGTCGGTTGTTGTTGTTGTTGCACCGTTTGCTTCTACCGTTACTGTTGACAGATCCGCTACTACTACTCTTCTCCGTAGTCGAATGTTTCCTCTTCCTCCTCCGTGATCTAGACGACGAGACGGAATCCACCACCGCCGAGGCCGGAGGAGGAGAAGAACATCCACCGCCGGAACCAGGCTTCGGAGCAATCGGACGGTACCGGAGCATAATCCGGTCAACCTTGGACATATCACCACCACCACCACCACCACCACCTCCGTATCTAGCTATACAACAACCTCCTCCATATCTATTCATTTTCTTGTGTTGGTTTGTTGGAGAAGAAGAAGGTGTGAGAAGAGGAGATTATAAAGCAGAGTATTACGTCGACACGTTTGGAAGAAAGCTGCCACGTGCAAGAACAGATGAGTGAACAGCACAACGTTTTGATTGGGGGAAACAAGACGGACGTGGCCTTTTATTGTTGGAAGTCTCGCGGTACGAGAGTGAGGCTAACCAATCAGAGGTCGAAGTGTGTCACATCCTTATTTCAACCCGCCATAAATATCCTACGATTCCTACCTCCCCAATCTATATCCTTTTTAACTTTATATCATCGCATTGCTTAATTTTGGTTACTACATTGAATTCGTAATCTGCTGCCGTTTAATGATTTTGCATTAACCACCAATGATAATAATAAAGCCGTTAAGTGTAAAGATTAATAAACTTATTAAAGAAAAGGACTGAAATGGAAATAGTCAGGGGGGCAGAGGTTTGTGCTGTCCAATTCAATCCATTTTTTTTTTTTTTTTTTTAATTCAATCCATTTCGAGTCGAGCTGACTCATCAATCATCATCTAGAATCCGCCATTATCGTTCCTGTCGACGATTCTCCGATTAACCGGCGTTACTCTGCTTAGACTTTTATCTCTTCTCCAAGAGGTTATAAAGGTAAAAGGCTAAATATAGCTTACACAGCTCTGTTTTCTTTCGCGGTTCTATTTCTGATTTCGATCGTTGCATTTCTCATTCTTCGCGTTTCGTTTTGAATTCCGATTGATTCGTTGATGTAGTGTGATGAATTTGCGTATGTAATTTCGATCAATTGCAGGATTTTTTTGTATCAATCCGCGGCTGATTTTGGTTTTGGGGAAATTTCTGAAGTACGTTGATGAATCTGGATTGAGGTAGCTTCGTCAAGGGTTTTTGCTTCAGCTGGATTGTTCTGGCTCGTTAGGTGTTAGGGTTTTTGGTTTTCTTTTGTATGTCTCCGGAGTCTAATTTGTTGGTGAGACTCAGGAGGAAAGAGATTAGCTGAATGGATGATGTAATTTCAATCCCTCAGCTGAAGCGTTTGGGTTCCCAGCATAAATCTCCAGTTGTATTCCCGGAAAGCCGAAGCAGGAAGGCGAATTCGAGGCGTAATGAGGTCACTAATGATACACAGGGGGATCCGGGAGAGAATGAGCATCGGATTGATATTGGCGGCGGAGATGAGAAGTCTGATTTGTTAGATGATGATCTTCTTTACTCTGGGAAGCTTGTATTGGATAAGAGAAAATCTGCTAGTGGTAAAGACGCGGCAGATGTTCAGCAACCAGCTGATAAGAAAGCAGTCGATGCAAAGCTTACAAGCGCAGCTTTGTTTTGGGGTTCTTGCATGCTACTGCTTGATGATGTCGTCTCGGTAATGTTTCATCTGTTGTGATATTCAGTCACTTGACAAAATCATTTTGGAAAGCTTGAATTGGCAAACTCATATATATGCCCTGTGCTGTTTGACAGGTGACTTATAGTGTCGGCCTCAGGTATTTTACTGTGCATGCTTATCCGATTGGAAACGGTTCTTGTGGCGTTACATGCTTTACGAAATCAAAGAGAAGGCGTAAGGATTTCCGTTTCGTGGCACCTACAGTACTAGAAGCAGTCCAATGGGTGGCGTGTTTTGGGGATAAACAATGTTTTATCAACTGTTTGCCGCATCCATTAGTCTCAAAGAAACATGCTTCTTCTGAGTTATTTTCGGTCCCTTTGGATACACCTCCTGAAATTGCCATCAGGTGTAAGAGTCCACCCAGAATGCTTGTAATATTGAACCCTCGGTCTGGGCATGGGCGATCTTCAAAAGTTTTCCATGACATAGTGGAACCAATTTTTAAGGTACCTTCCTATATTTTATTTATTCGCATGTAGCTGTCTTACATCATCATACTGTTTCTCATACCCGAATAGTAGATCAACAGAACTTAGTTTTTGCTATAATTTGTTTTCATATCCCACTGTGTAATTCTGTTTCAGAAATTTTTCTTCTTTGTATATGATGCTGGAAACTTTCATAGCTGGCAGGAATCAAGTTAGAGGTTGTCAAAACAAATAAAGCGGGTCATGCCAGAGAGTTGGCTTCCACTGTCGATATCAATATATGTTCAGACGGTATACTGCTTGGTGCATTACTAAATTACATGTTTTACTTATCTAGCTTCCGATGTGCTTCCCTTTGTCCTTGTCTTAATGTCTGTTATCATTTATAAGATTTATTTATTCTTCCAGGAGTAATTTGTGTTGGAGGTGACGGAATCATCAACGAGGTTTGATACTTACTTCCTTATGTATACTCATCTAGGTTCTATTTCTTTTAGGCTTTAGACTCGAAAGCTGCTGTTTGTTGGTACATATTTTGCTTGTCATGTTGGTAGCTTAAAAATTTAACCAACTTCTGTATGAAGTGAATAACTTCCTTTCGGTATAGTTTTTTTTTTTAATTTACACCAAATTCATATTAGAGTTTAATAAGTCTGTCAATCAAGATGAGAAACATTTGAATCCTTCTTAAAGGTAAAAACTCGCTCTGGACTGAATTATAAAGACCCATAAGAAAATTTTCTCATCATTCCGTTTGGTTTGGAGCTTATTTTATAGCTTAAGATGCTTGAAAAATGTGCACTGTTAACATGGGATGGACTCTCATTTTCTGCATGTTTCATGTTACAGGTTCTTAATGGACTACTTTCCCGAAGCAGTCTGAAGGATGGAGTTTCTATCCCAATTGGAATAATACCTGCTGGTTCTGATAACTCACTGGTTTGGACTGTTCTTGGTGTTAGAGATCCTATTTCTGCAGCAATTTCTATTGTGAAGGTACTATGGGGTAGGATGCTGGTTTTACCGGTCTGTGAGATTCAGGTTCTGCAGCAATGTCTCTAATCAGTTTGAATGAACTTTTTTGGTTTAGGGTGGGTTGACAACTATTGATGTCTTCGCTGTTGAGTGGATCCAAACAGGCGTTTTTCACTTTGGAATGACGGTCTCCTACTATGGTTTTGTTAGCGATGGTAAGTGAAAATGCCTTGGTAGTTTTTTTCTTGAAGAGCTGCATTTGATTTAGAAATTATCAGGTGTCTGGTGCTGAAAGTTCTGATTGTATACTTGTGACGTTGTGTTAATCCGTATTGAACTGCAGTATGCACACTTCATGAATTTAAAAGGAGAATTTTGTTTACTTGCTTGGTGTGTAGATTTGCTTTCTGGTTTTAGTTTCATAGTTTCTACTTCAGCTGTCACTGCTTGAATTATCTGGAATTCTGAAGTGTGGCAATCTTACTTTTGGTGATGAATTAGGGATGAAAAAGCCTACTAAGCTGCATATATTTTATTTGTAAATAAGAATAGTTGAAATTGCACGTATTGTGGAAATCTCTCACCGTTTCCATCAGCAGACTGATGAGCTTTTTGATGTATTAATTTGACTGTTATGCTCTGACTTCTCGGTTATCGCTGTGAGGTTTCTCGTTACGCATTTCATTGCTATCTGAATTCATGTTTGCAACCTTACTGCCTTCATCTTTTGCAGTTTTGGAGGCGTCTGAAAAATACCAAAAGCGCTTTGGTCCTTTGCGTTACTTTGTAGCTGGATTTCTCAAATTTTTGTGTTTGCCAAAGTACAGCTATGAATTGGAGTATCTTCCAGCACGTAAAGAAGATCCAGAAGACAAAATTAGGCGTGAAGAGGAAGTTCTGGACATGCAAGATCTCTATACGGATGTAATGAAGAAATCAAGCAGAGAAGGACTACATAGAGCTTCCAGTTTATCAAGTATAGACTCCGTAATGACTCCTAGTAGAGAGTCTGGAGGGGAGTTGGACACGTCTCAAAGTACACACGCAAGCACTGAGCCATCTGACTATGTCCGTGGAATAGATCCCAAAGCTAAACGGCTGTCTTCTGGCAGAAGAAATGTCACAACAGAGCCAGAGGTAATTCATCCTCAGTTACCTCTCTCAACAACTCCTAATTGGCCAAGAACAAGGTCAAAGTCAAGAACAGATAAGGCATGGGGTGGGTTGACTGCTGTAGAGGATCCCTCCACTCGATACTCTTTGGGAAACGCGGGTCTTGCTCATGACAGAGAGGAGATATCCTCTACTGTATCAGATCCAGGACCCATCTGGGATTCTGGACCGAAATGGGATTCTGAACCTATTGTCTGGGAGTTAGAAAACCCGATCGAGCTGCCTGGACCGCAAGAGGATATAGAAACCGGGTTGAGGTATCAGGTCAGACCAAGGTTTGAAGATAAATGGATGGGTAAAAAGGGTAATTTTCTTGGCATTATGGTCTGTAACCACGCTTGTCGAACTGTTCAGAGTTCGCAGGTGGTGGCGCCGAACGCTGAACATGATGATGGAACCATGGAGATGCTCTTGGTTCATGGGTCTGGTAGATTGAGATTGTTGAGGTTTTTCGTGCTTCTCCAAATGGGTCGACACCTCTCGCTTCCATATGTGGAATGTATAAAGGCAAGTTAATTTCTCATCCATGATACCTGGAACTTGGCTGTATTTGGTTTAACAGTTTTAGTTAACTGTTGGTATGAACCTTATGCAGGTGAGATCAGTGAAGATAAAAGCTACGAAACAGACGCATAATAGTTGTGGAATAGATGGAGAATTATTCGCATTGAACGGTCAGGTTGTATCGAGTATGCTCCCGGAACAATGTAGACTGATCGGTCACTTGCCTGCACAGCATCATGTATAAAATAAAATTAAAATCCTAAAAGAAATTATGGAGATCAAGAAGAAGAACGTTTGGGAGTTTATGGGATTTTTTAAGTCGCTATCAAATGAGTAAATGCTTTTTACCTTATCCCATTTGTGTATCCTTTACGTCTTCTCTAATTTTGACAGATTGGTTCTGTTGGTAAGTTATTTCTCCGGCGGTGTAATGTAAAGTGATGATAATTTTATTCATAATTTCTTTTTGAGTTTTTCTTTGAGTACACTTCTTAAATTTTCTCGCTACATTGGAATATTATATAGCTTTTGGTGTTGTTCGTTTGATGTGCTGGTTGATTCTCTATAACAGGAAACCAACTTGTCTCTCATTACACAATCAGTTACTTTCCCAGCCGGCTAAAATGAGATGAGCTAGAGAGTTTCACAAAAGCCTTTCCTTACGTCCACCTTGAAATGCGCCAAGACAGTGTTAGGACTTCTCCTGCTCCCACATTGTAATGTGCAAGTGATTTGTTGTCATCCAAATACCCTGCTTTTCCATACAACCTCAGTTTGTTTACTGGCCTTTGGATCTTTCCAGCTATTTTCTCCTTCAAACTTGCCACGTTTTTCGAAAATGATGCTACTGTGATCTCAATGACTTGCATTTGCATATCATTGACGTCTGAATAATAAACCACCTTGATAGTAGACGAACCCGGATGTTGAGCAAGAAACTCGTCTTCTGGAACAAGAGCCGGCTCCTCAAACTTTTGTCTCTTTGGCTCTGGTTCCTCAGGTGGAGGAGGAGACTTTTGTCTCGTTGGTTCTGGTTCCTCAGGTGGAGGAGGAGAAATCAATGCATACTGATCATCAGGATAAGGATGCAACTGTATTAGCCGCACAGGATGCTCTGACCCCGTTGCCTCAGGGAGAAGAGATCAGAATAGTCATCATCTTCCATCCGAGCAAAATAGTCAACACCTTCCACAAATGCATGCAAATCAATCAGAGACGGATGCATTCCCTCCTCCAGCTTCTCCCATTGAAGACAGTCGAAATACCTCTCAAAAACGGTCTCTCTATATGTATTATAGCAAGGCTCTAATACACTGGAATACGCATCGACAACAATAATATAAACACGAAACCTTCTATCATTTCGGTCCATAAACTTAAACTCCTGTTCCATAGCCACTTTCTTCACCAAATCCCGACAGAAACACACCCCAGACCGTGCCACAAACAAAGCTGTGAGCTTAATAATTACCATACTCCTTGGGCGTGACCCATCCATGACATATAAACGGAAAATGTATTAGACTAGGAGGCTCAAAAATTGAAATATTTCATGGATAACCAATTACGGACATATAAACATCTACATTGTTTTTAGAACAAACTGAGATATTTATTATTTGAGCTTTGATAACATTTGTAAAGTTGCATGCTGTTGACACATTTTTTATTTTTCTGCTTGTATCATCTGCAAGCTCCCCTAATCCACTTTTCGGTTTGAATGGTGGGACCCACGTACTCCTATTCTCAAACGTCCGCTCCCTCTCTTTGCTATAAACAGATATCGCATGACTTAACCGCAACAAGAAACTTACTTTTAAAGAATCATCTAGTAATATTGAGCCATCTTTATGGAAGGTATCACTTTTTCTTTTGGTCTAGTTTGTCTCATGAAAGTTGCCTTTTTTTATGTGTGTGGATGATCTAAAAAAAAATTGTTCGTTTTACGAAACGCAGAAGAAAGAGGAAGCCTTTACGAGGAGATGGGTACTTTCGATCCCAACACTCACAGGGAACTGGAGACTGGCTTCTCTCAGACGCAGATTCTAGTCGCCGGAAGCACAAGCAACAGCAACTCCCCACAAGACTTCCTTACAGAACGCGAAAGAAGAGTTAACTTGAATGATCGCTTCATCGACTTGAAAAATCTCATTCCAAATCCCAAAAAGGTTTTTAACTTTGCTTCAGATTTATATTGTTCATGTTTATTAGAGACAATGTTGCTTATTTTTTTGGTTTAATCTTATGTAGAAGAACGATAGAGCTTCAATAGTTGGCGAGGCAATAAATTACATCAAACAGCTGAAAAGGGCAATAGAGGAGGTTAAGATGCTTGTGGAGAAGAAGAAGAAAAAGAAAAGAAATGGGAAAATCAGAAGCCTTTTATGAGGGGTGTGGCCTCTCGACACAAACATACTTGTTACCCAATAAATAAACTTATTAGTGGTTTTAATCTATGTAGAAGAACGATAGATGTTCGGATCCATTTCCAATTCCTATTCTCATCACCAAGTAGAGGAACATATAAACCAATCTGGCATTGTCTACTGACATCAAGCATTCAGCGTTTAAAATACAGTAAAATGTAGTATTAGTGTCTCTACATGCCAATATATACTCCCTACAAATTCCCTAATCAATTCTTCATTAGTAATCTATGCTATACCTAATCATATACAGGGCCGGCCCTGAGATTCAGGGGGCTGTAGGCAATTTAGTAAGAGTTTTAATAAAAAAAAAAAATTTAAAATAATTTGGGGGCCTTTATACATACAAATTAACCTAAAAATTTTGGGGGCCCAGGCCTAGGTTTCACCTGGCTGTGCCCAGGGCCGGCCCTGATCATATATCATATTTCATATTCAAAACTGATTTTCGATAACAGAGTATTTTTTTATAACCAAAGGTATTATTCGATAATTTTTTTTTTTTGGAAGTAATACCTGTAATTGTAAGAACATGATGTTGAAGGAGTAAGGCAACTAACTGGCAAGTGATAAGAGATTCATCAACTCAACTTTACAACTGTTGAATCAAATACCCAACAATTATAAAACTCCTCGAATCTTCACCTCTAAAAACTCTCCGATTTTAAACTTTCACTTCTTGTAAATGTTAGAATTCTAAAAAAAAAAACTCAATATAAATAGCAGCAAGTATTGCCTTCTCATCAACCGAAATCTATGAGATTTGAGCAGCTTGGAAATGCCATTATCATACATCGTGATAATCAAAGCCTTCACCGCAGACTTCTTAGAGGAGGACCGCAACAAAACGGCATACCCAACCAATAGAAACTGTTAAGAGTTTAGTGTGAACAATCACAAAAAAGCTTGTTAAAGAAGTAAGCAACACTTACTATCTCCAAAAATATGCTAAACAAGTAGTGCAATTGTGCAAAAATGACAAAACAAGTTTATGTGATTGTAGCCATTTGTGAGTTTGAATGTCAACTCAACACAAAATGGTGACAAGTGGAATATCATTTTTTATAACATACCAACACACACTTCATGTTGTTGCTATTCCCGTAAAAAAAACCAAAGCATTGAATATCCAAAACCTAAATTATGTTTCATAATGACAAGAAAATCGAAAAAGTATACTCAAAATAACAATGATTAATCTTCAAGAATACAAAGTTTATCTCCAAAAAAGTACATTACCATTCCATACAAAAATCAACATGAGAAAAAATTTACCGAACAAAAATCAACATGTTAACATTAGATAGACATAAAATATACAAATGAAAAAAAAAGTGTAAAAACAGATTATAGTATGATAACCGACCAAAAAACCATAAATCACTTTGTGGGTGAAGACTGATATTCGAGAAATTGGGTTAGTTATTGATCAATGATAAATCATTTTTGTTGTTTTGAGAGAGTTTTGAGTTTGTATATGTGACACAATTAGGACAAAAAAAGATGAGATTTATTTGACATTTATAACATGACCATTCAATTTGTTCCTTTTTATTTTCATGAGCATGAAACTGTGAAAATTATACAAAATCTAAAATAATGTTCCATAACCATGAGAAAAAGTATACTCACAATATTAATGATTAATCTTCAAAATATAAATTCATCTCTAGAAAAGTACATTGACATTACAATGCATGAAAAATAATTTACCAAACAAAGATAACATGTTTTTTTTTGTTATTTGGAAATTAAATCCTATTACAATTTCTTGTCTTTTTCTTTTTATAATTTAAATGAACTGCTTGACGAACAACTCCACCATGCAGCTCTGCCCGCAACATGGATAACGGGTCTGTCTGCAGCAATTTGGATATTCCTCAAGTTCAAATCCATGTCTCCCTTAATCTGCAAATATTCGTCGAGCCCAAATCCATGTATCCTTTAATCTGTAAAGAAATTGTATTCAAGGCTAATGGACTTCCACAAAAACAATAATGTTAACATTAGATAAATGAAAGATATACAAATAGAAAAAGTAAAAAAAAAATAAATTATTTGATAGAAGACCAAAAAACCATAAATCATTTGATAAGGCAGGGATGATCTCGTAGAATATAGTTGAGTTGAGAATTAAACATCAGAGAAGAACATAGGTTTTTGTGTAAAAAAAACCACCAGCAATGAACCAATGGTTAAAAGGAAAAAAGAAGTCAAAATTATTCAAAAACAAAACCTAACAATGTTTCACAATGACAAAAAAATCGAAAAATATACTTAAAATAATAATGATTAATCTAATATCCGCGAAAACAAAACAAATAATTTGGTGGGTGGGGACTGAGATTTGAGAATTTGGGGTAAAAATGGTGACTTTCTGTCTTTGTTTTTATAATCAGCATCATTAATTATCATCAAGGTTCAAGATATCGCTAGACGCTAATCAGGCGGTCGAGCTGGGCCTAGCGATTAATAAAAAATCGGACATTAAACGGGGATTAATCGGGGATTTTTTTCATGTTTTTATATGTAGGTATTCTATATTTATGAACAACAGTGGATGTTAGCAGAAATAACACCTAGCATAGATGGTTTGCTTCAGGTTTAATGGCCCTCCTAACGCGAGTTCGAACCTACAAATGTCCCATTACAACCTCGATAGAGAGACCTCTGCAACCCTAAATTCCACCTCTATTATCATTTTTTTTGGTTATTCGCATTCTATATTTCTTTTCCTTGTAAATTATGCACTACAATGATAGATCTAACCTTAAACACTAGTTTCAAACTTCAAAACTCTCCAAACACACAAAAAAAATTAAGTTTTCCGATTTTATAGCCGAATAGGATAAATCGCAACGGACAAGCACCGAGTAGCGATTATACGGACGCCTAATCGGTTAGCCGGCCGATTTTTAGAACAAGGATTATCATCATCAGTATTCTTTTGTTTTTTGTTTTTTATGCCCAAATAATTTAGTAGTTGGCGGATTTCCCAAAGTTACTAAACAAACAAACTTGTCAAAAACTCGCATAAATCTTTTTCCAAATTTTGCCTCAACAAAATACACACAAAACTCAAAAAATCTCTCAAAACATAAAAAATGATTCATCATCATTCAATCACCAAACCCACATTTTCAATTTCAATCTCCACCCAAAAGCATCATCAGCATAACCACTCAACGAATCTGGGTTTCAGAATCCGATGCGAATCCAATGCAATGTCCTTGTCGGAGACGGAGGATTCGTCGTTGAAGAAGAAGAGCGAGCCTTACCCAGGAGGAATGCCGAAGATGGGTCCTTTCACGGGTCGAGATCCGAACGTGAAGAAACCTTCGTGGCTTAGACAAAAGGCACCACAGGGCGAGAGGTTTCAGGAAGTGAAGGAGTCGTTGTCTCGTCTTAAGCTTAATACTGTTTGTGAAGAAGCTCAATGTCCTAATATCGGCGAGGTTAGTAATTAATTTTGTGGGTTTGGTGTTGAGAGAGAAGAAAGTTTTCGTCTTTTTGAGATTTTGATTGTTTTGTTGTTGTAGTGTTGGAATGGAGGGGGTGATGGTATAGCAACTGCGACGATTATGGTTCTTGGGGATACTTGTACTCGTGGTTGTAGATTTTGTGCTGTTAAGACTAGTAGGAATCCTGCTCCTCCTGATCCTATGGAGCCAGAGAATACTGCCAAAGCCATTACCAGTTGGGGGTGAGTGGAATTTATGTGATATCTAATCTGAGTGATTTGTTTATATCGTGTTTCGAAACTTGTGTTCTTGTGATATTGAGTAGAATTAGCACATGGGAAATTTGATCTCTCACTAGTGTCCTTGTTACAATGGTTAGTTGGATAGAAAGTGGTATTCTTGCAGCCTCGGCCCTTACTTGTGCATCTTTGGAATCGGTTTTAAATGATATGCTCTCTTGGCTTTTCCTTTGTTGCAGTGTAGATTACATTGTTATTACTAGTGTAGACCGTGATGATCTACCTGATGGTGGAAGCGGACATTTCGCGGAGACTGTCAAAGCTATGAAGGTCAGTCTAATTATTTATGCATTATGAAAATTATGTAACTAGTGGAAGAATCAAATACTTCAGTCAGAGGTTATAGGATCAGACCTCTGCCCCCTGATCTCTTAAATACTGTTTTGTGCATTGCTCGAATTCTTATTTCAAGACTTCAAGACTGTTTGTGAGAAGAAATTAGTCAGTACATAAAATTGAAATCTTTCTTCTCATATCTGTAGAGACTTAAGCCGGATATAATGATAGAATGCTTAACTTCTGATTTCCGTGGAGACTTGGTGGCTGTTGACAGTCTTGTGCACTCGGGATTGGATGTTTTTGCTCACAATATTGAGACCGTGAAAAGGCTCCAGCGACTTGTGAGGGATCCAAGGGCTGGGTGAGTGTCATTTTCTTGTCCTTAACTTTTTAATTGTATTTTAAAATTGATTATGGCATGGATGGGCTGATTAGTGAATTGATCCTCTGCTACCGGTAGTCAACTTGTCTCTAATTACACAATCAGTTACCGTCTTAGTTGTAGTAGATATCGTTTTGAATGATGGTCTCATGTGGGGAATGCAGATATGAGCAGAGCATGTCGGTATTGAAACACGCAAAGATCAGCAAACCTGGAATGATCACAAAGACATCCATAATGCTTGGTCTTGGAGAAACAGACGAAGAGTTAAAGGAAGCAATGGCTGATTTAAGAGCTATAGATGTTGACATTCTAACACTTGGCCAGTATCTCCAGGTAAATTTATTATTCTTCTTTCCAACACAGAAAGATCCCAAATTCCTAACTACAGAGGTTTAACCTACTCTTTTGTTCCGCAATGTAGCCAACTCCATTGCATCTGACCGTGAAAGAGTACGTCACACCTGAGAAATTTGATTACTGGAAAACATACGGAGAATCAATTGGATTTAGATATGTTGCAAGTGGTCCATTGGTAAGTCCACACGAACCAACTCTTACCTTCAATCTCCCTGAGATCCAAACTTCTTAACATTGAAGAAACCAGAAATGTACCTTGTTTGATTTGGAAATATATAACCTTTTTGCAGGTAAGATCTTCATACAGAGCAGGAGAGCTTTTTGTGAAGACAATGGTTAAAGAAAGCTACGCTAAATCTTTGTCATAATATCAGCAACAATGGGCATTACAAATACCAAAAATGAAACCTGAGACTCAGCACAACACAAAGGCTTTTCTCAAACTTACATATAAATTTCATTTTGTTTTTTTTGTTTTTTATTAAATGTTGACAAGAATATCTAGAAATGAAAAGATATTTATTTACTGTGAATCATCCTCTCTGAAGCCACAAATTTCTCATCCTTTGATGAAAAATCAGAAGTCTTTCCACATATGACACGCGTCGCCTTTGTGTTATCCGAAACATAGTTTAAACTAAAATAGGTAATTGCCATATATATAAACAATGCAGAGGAAAGCTAAACATTTTTTTTTGTTGTTGTTTCGTTCACTTTCCCTCGTCAGATGAGTAACGGTTGCGCTTTATCACCGGCGATTGTCGCCGCCGTTCGTCCTCCGGCATCACAAGACAATCTCTCTGTATCTGCTTCATCTTCTCTCAATCGACACAAAGCGATTATCTCGTTTTCTTCTTCTTTATCTCCAATCTCATTATCTACTTGTTATAATCGAATCCAATGCGTCTTCCCAACCTCGCGAAATATTCCGAAATCAACAATCCGACGCGATCTCTCCGTGAAATCAACGACTTCTGCTGATCTATCGTCGCCTACGTCGTTAGAGATGGAGGAAGACGAGAAGGCGAAATCGAAGATTGGGGCTAGGGTTAGGGTTACGGTTCCGTTGAAAGTTTATCATGTAAATAAAGTACCGGAGGTTGAATTGATGGGAATGGAAGGTTTGGTGAAAGATTACGTTGTTCTTTGGAAAGGGAAGCGAATTTCAGCTAATTTGCCTTTTAAGGTACAGTTTGTCAAGGAGATTGAAGGTCGTGGTCCTGTTAAATTCTTCACACATCTTAAGGAAGATGAGTTTGAGGTTCTTGATCCTTGAGGTGAAATTGATTTGTGAATGAATGGTTCGTTTGTATGTATCTACTTTTTGTATACATTTTTAGCATGCTATAATACATACATACATTTCACCCATTCTTGAGTCTGATTTGATTTGATTTGATTTTTCACGGGAGGATAAAGAATATAGTTCCTTGTTATGTTTAGAGAAAGTAAAAGATGTGTCTTGATGATGATGAATCGAGTTCATTGGAGTAAATTGTGAATTAGATTGTTTCTGTAAGGTTATCTTTAGGACTTTGATATGGTGAAGTAAGAGGAATGATATCAAATGTTTTGTGGGTTTCTGTTTCACTGACTATAGATTGTGGGATGAAGAATATATATTGCATTCTGAAATCTTTCTAGGGGAACATAATTTAGATAGCTCCTTTAGGTGCAAATTGTTGTTGGAGCCTCATGACCACAAAAAGGTCGTTAAACTGTTGCCACGCAGACGATCCTTATTCTTTGTAAGGAGTGAAATAGACGATTATGTGATGTGGGTTTCGTGTAGTAATGTGCTCTCAAGTTGTGAGCATTTTGTTTAAACTGGAACCATAACCTCATGCGCAGTGCTAAGGTTATCAAGGATCTTGTTCCAACCTTGGGTTATGGTTGGGTTTTCGAGTCAAATAGACAAAGTTGTCTGATATGGTTTTGACTTTACAAGTAAAAATTTTGATTTGGGTTTCATACTCGCACCCATCGCGGTTTGATTTGGATTGAATAAATTCGGGTAAACGGGTTTATAGGTTGTATTTACAAATACCAACGATATAATGTTCAAATCTAGGAAAGAGCAAAACTTTATACAACTCTCACTTGAAGCTTGTTGTTACTTGTTAGTTATACAGAAATGTACGCGAGAAATTCGGACGAAGGAAAGAAGAAATGTACAAAACCCATCTCTCTTCACGCGCCAAGAGTCTCAAATTCACTTTCTCGCCCTTCCTTGTCTCTCAGACTCAGACACAACCATTTTCTCCACACAAACATCTCAAATTTCTGCTATCGGCTAGTGAAGACAAGCGACACATCTCTCAGGTGCAAGCTTTCGTAATCACTAGTGGTAATGGAAAGTCCAGTACCCAAGATCTTGTTACTTCCTTGGGACGAATCGGAGAGATTCCGTATGCCCGCAAGTTGTTCGACCATTTGCCCCAGAGGAATGTTTGTGATTACAGGTCCATGGTTTTGGCGTATTCTCGTCGTGGGAACAACCCTGATGATATTATACGCCTCTATGATCAGATGATACTTGAAGGGTTACAACCAGATAGCTCAACGTTCACTGTGACCATCAAAGCGTGCTTGAGTGGTATGGTATTAGAGAAAGGCAAGGCAGTTTGGAGTAAAGCAGTGGAATGTGGGTACGGTAATGATGTCTTTGTCTGTTCATCTGTCTTGAATCTGTACATCAAGTGCCGGAAATTGGATGAAGCAGAGGTTCTGTTTCGAAAGATGACGAAAAGAGATCTTATTTGCTGGACAACTATGGTGACTGGGTTTGCACAAGCTGGGAAGTCGTTGAAGGCTGTTGAGTTCTACAGAGGGATGCAGAATGAAGGGTTTCGTAGGGATGGGGTGGCGATGTTGGGTCTCTTACAAGCCTTTGCTGATCTCAGGGACCGTAAAATGGGATGTTCTATACACGGGTATTTGATTAGAACAGGTCTTCCTATGAATGTTGTAGTGGAAACCACCTTGGTTGATATGTATGTAAAACTCGGGTTTATAGAGCTTGCTTTCAGGGTGTTTAGTAGGATGAGGTATAAAACCGCGGTCTCGTGGGGGTCATTGATCTCGGGGTTTGCTCAGAATGGGTTAGCCAACGAAGCATTTGAAGCAATAGTGGAAATGCAGAGCCTTGGGTTTCAACCGGATTTAGTGTCTTTAGTTGGAGTACTTGTAGCGTGTTCACAAGTCGGGTCACTAAAGACCGGTAGATCAATACATTGTTACATTCTGAGAAGGCACGTTCTTGATCGAGTAACCGCAACTGCACTGATGGACATGTACTCAAAATGCGGCACTCTTGCAATTTCAAGAGAAATCTTTGAACAGATAGGAAGGAAAGACTTGGTATGTTGGAACACGATGATATCTTGCTACGGAATTCATGGAAATGGTCAAGAAGTTGTATCGATGTTCCTCAAAATGACAGAATCAAACATAGCTCCCGACCACGCAACATTTACATCCCTTCTCTCTGCTCTTAGCCACTCGGGCCTGGTAGAACAAGGCCAAGATTGGTTCAGCACCATGATAAACAAATATAATATCCAACCGAGCGAAAAACACTACATTTGTTTGATCGATCTTCTATCTCGTGCAGGGAGAGTCGATGAAGCTTTTGACATGATAAACTCTGAGAAACTTGACAATGCTTTACCCATCTGGGTTGCTCTTCTTTCAGGATGCATCAATCATAGGAATCTATTAGTTGGAGATATTGCTGCTAATAAGATTCTCCAGTTGAATCCAGATGACTCGGGAATCCAGACGCTGGTTTCCAACTTTTTTGCAACGGCCAAAAAGTGGAAAGAAGTGGCCAAAGTGCGGAAGTTGATGAGAAATGGGGTCAAGGAGAAAGCCCCGGGCTACAGTGTGATCGAGGTGAATGGACAGCTTAGATCTTTTCTCATGGAGGATCTGAGCCATAGTGAGCATTATCACATATTGCAAGTGTTGAGGAACTTGAGTTCTGAGATGAAGAGTACATACATCCATCCCTAAATGTGTTATTTCCCATTAGATAATATCACAATTGTGCTATGAGTTTCATGCTATTGTAGGTACACATGTGAAGTAGGAAAATGACCTCCTAATTACAGTTGTTTTGAAAAAAAAAGAAATTACCGTAGTTGTTTTCATTGATAGATAGTTAAAGGTAAACTATACAAGTTACTAATGAATTGATGGGAATGGAAGGATCTAT
The DNA here is from genome assembly GCA_900406295.1 of Aurinia saxatilis. Taxonomy (NCBI): domain Eukaryota; kingdom Viridiplantae; phylum Streptophyta; class Magnoliopsida; order Brassicales; family Brassicaceae; genus Aurinia; species Aurinia saxatilis. The sequence continues at coordinate 23,951 of OVAP01000922.1, forward strand.
CGAAGATTACGTTGTTCTATGGAAAGGAAATCGAGTTTCAGCTGATTTGCCAGTTTTGAAGTACAGTTTGTGAAAGAGATTGAAGGTCGAGGTCTTGTTAAATTCTTCTGAAAAGTTAAGGAAGATGAGTTTATGATTCTTGATTGGTCAATTTGAGTCTCTTTCTTATCTTTGAACTGAGAAAACATGTGAACTGACGATAGAAAATTCGTTAGTTCATATAATGAATGAAAACTAAGCCAGGTGGGTATGAATGGTTTGTTTTGTATGTATTTTGTATACAATTTTTAGCAATAATACATTTATCTTCACCCATTCTTGAATATATTGGGTTATAAACCTCTATTAACCGAAGCATTTTATTGGTTATGGAGTTACTTGACACGCCATGAGTTCGGTTTAGTTAAGTCAAAAACTTAAAATGAATCACATTGTTTTGATAATTGATACACAACAATATACTATCTATAAATTCTCGGGACTCCTCTCGGATTCCAGTCCTCAAACTACCTGAAGCAAGGGTTGGATAGGCTCACTCAAGAATTGTTATTGGCGAGGTGGTCTTGTTTGAGGATGTTGGTTTGTTCGGTCTTAGTTTTGTTCAAGTCTTAGTGCTTCCCTTGTTCGGCCTATTGTGTAGTTCTTGGGTTGTATCAGCTCTGTTTTCATGTTTGTTTGGTTTTAGTTTGGTCCTGTCAAAGTCTCAGTTTGTGTAACACATCAAACTCCTCTTTTTTGAACTCTAGTTTTCGGGGTTGTCTCCATGAAACTACCGGCTTTGTATCCGATCCAAGTTATTAGTAAAAGTTTAAATGGAACCAGAAAAAAACCCTACACATAGTTGAGGGTTATATTGCGAATTATAGTGCACTAAACTACCTTTTTTTCTTTTTTTCATTCTCAGGATTTACTTGCAAAAAAATTATCTGATGAATTTTTCTCATTAAAATCATACAAAAACTATTGGAATAAATACTCGAAATACAAACAGTGGATAATAATATTTCCTCTGTTTTAAAATAGTTGTCATTCGCCAAGAGTCTCTCGGTCTAGTGGCCAAAGCCACGGCGTAACTTCTTGGCACCCCGGATTCGAACCTGAGTTATAACAAAAAAATGTTTGTATTGTAATAGTTGATAAAAAAAAAAATAATAGTTGTCATTCTAGCATTAGTTTTGTTTGTTATTTATCATTTTCTAATTTTCGGTATAAATTTTGGTTTTAAATATCTATTTAAAACTCAAGTTTTATGAAGAGTAAATGTGCTATCTCAAATTCAAGAACTCAACAACTCTTTTAAGGGAAATACAGAACATTTATTATTAGGTTTACGAAAACCTTTCTTTAAAAAAAGACCAGCGACGGGATAGTAGACGAGTAAGAAAAATTCAAATGAAAGTAACATAACCAAACATATTATTAGGATAGTTCAGCCGACAATATAGCTAGGTAGCTAGCTAAATATGGATGGTCGTCACTCGGTAGTGGGAACGACGTGGACCCCAATCTGATGAAGCACGGCACTGGCTTTTCCATGGAACCCAGTGATCTTGTGACCTTCTTTCTCGAGGACAAATTTGGAACCACTTTCGAGTCCATAGGGATCAGAGATGCGTTTGTTTGTCTTGAACTTAAGCATCGTTATAATTCCAGTTTCAGCTCCCATGATCTTATCGTAACAACCTTCCACCGATGTGATGTACTCATCCGGATAAAGCTCAAACTGTGAAAGACAGAAAAAAAAAAAAAAAAACCAGTTATAGGAGGCTCAAGTTAAAGCAAGTTAAGGAGNAAAAAAAAAAAAAAAACCAGTTATAGGAGTCTCAAGTTAAAGCAAGTTAAGGAGTAACAATCCTCACATGTTCGTATCCGAGAAGTGTCGCCTTTCCATGTTCATTAACCACCTCGCCAGCGTCCTTTGCGTACACAAACTTGACGGCTGCGATACCATTTTCACCTTGTCCTATGTATATCTTCTTCACGTTTTGGAAAGCACCATCGTCCCAAGAATCTCCCCCTTCACCACCTTGTCCCTCTAGTTTTTTTGGAGGAGTAGAGCGAGAAGGAGGTGGCGCGTAGTATGCCCCAATACTATCAATACAAGCACCTACCCGTCCATAGAACCCCACAATACTATGGCCTGGGCTCTCTAGTACGAACTTTGTACCAATCACTCTTCCAACCACTGGAGATGATCTCCCTTTTGATGTTTTGAAACTCAACGAAGTGATGACCACACAGTGGTATCCTCCACTAACAGCGTAGGTTCCTTCCACAGATGTGATGTATTCACTTGGATAGTCGACAGCAAACTGCGACAGTGAAATTAAATAAAGTTTAGTAAATTTGGATACAATATTTATCAATTAGAGAGATGTACCTCATGTATTGGTTCCATCTTAGTCCCGCGTTCATGGCTTTCCAATTGACCAGCTTTGTCATAGTCGATTTTGAAATATCTAATTTGATTGCCATCAGTTGCAAGGTACACTTTTCTTATGCCGTCGTAGTTATAACCACCATCATCATAAGTTATACCTGTGGTATGACCACCCATCAATTCTGATTTGATTGATATCGGGGCAAAATATGCTCCAAGGGAGTTGAGATTCTTGTCAGCAAATCCGTGAAACCCAACGATCATGCTCCTATTGGCTTCCAGTGAAAACTTAGTACCGTCATTGAACCCCATGAGATCAGAAGTCTTCTTGTTCGTAGTGAATTGGAGTGACTGAATCACACCCGTGGATTCGTCGTAGAAACCATCAACAGATACCAGATATTCCCCGTCTGAATGGTTAATCTCAAACTGCAAGATAATAAACGGCGATCACTATAAGAAAATTATGACGCGGATATGTATAAAGAGATCGATCAGGCCACACATTACATACCGGTTGTGTCATGCCACGACCTGAGGAGACACCATGGATTGGCCCAACAGTCTTTTTTCCAGCCTTGACATACTCAAAGTTGATGAACTGAATGCCTTCAAAACCACCTCGTATTTGTATCTTTGTTACACCCTCATAATCGGATCCATCATCCCATTCGTTTCCTCCCTTTCCACCTTTAGCTTCCACCTTAAGGGCCATCGTTGCCAGCGGACTACGAGGCAGACTGAAATATGCCCCGATACTATCAACAGCAGAACCTGCTCGTCCATAGAACCCAACAATTACGTTGCCTGGGCTCTCAAATACGAACCGTGTACCACCAACTTTTCCATATATGGGAGAGTGTCTCCCTTTCGATGTTTTGAAAAACAACGAAGTGATGACGAGAACTTTGTATGTTGCACTATTAGCGTAGGATCCTTCCACAGCTGTAATATATTCATTTGGATAGTCGACCGCAAACTGCATGTGACAATAAAAATTAAGATAAAAGAGTTTAGTAAATTTGGATACGTATTTAATTAGAGAGATGACCGTAGTGATTAGGAGAACCTCATGTACTGGTGGTGTCTTATACCCGCGCTCATGGCTTTCCACTCGACCAGCTTTGTCAAACTCGACTTTCATATATCTAATTTGTATGCCATCAGTTGTAATGTACACTTTTCTTATGCCGTCGTAATCATGAACACCATCATCATAACCACTACCTGTGGTAGAACCACCTGCCAGTTCTGTTTTGATTGAAACCCTGATGAAATATGCTCCGAGAGAGTTGAGATTCTTGTCAGCAAATCCATGAAACCCAATGATCTTTCTCCTGGCGGAACTTAGCGAAAACTTAGTACCCTTTTTCAACCCCATGAGCTCAGAAGTCTTCCTGTTAGTTGTAAATTGGATTGATTGAATCACACCCGTGGATTCGTTGTACGATCCATCAACAGCCATCAGAAATTCCTTATCCGAAGGGTTAATCTCAAACTGCAAGATAATCACCAAGAGAATTATGATGCGGATATAAATACATAGGTGAGGCGTACTATATAGTATAGGCCACATGACATACCGTTTGTGTCGAACCATCACCCGAGACACCATGGATTAGTCCAGCAATCGTTTTTCCAGCCTTGACATACTCAAATTTGATGGACTGAATGCCCTTAAGACCACCTTGTACATGTATCTTTGTTACATCCTCATAGTCGAATCCATCATCCCATTCATTTCCTCCCTTTCCACCTTTAGCTTCCACCTTCAGGGTCGCCATTTGAATCTTCATGCAAAGAGAGACTAATGTTATCAACAAATGTCCATAGTAATCATGAAAGCACGAGTAACATGATTTCGTGAGGGAAAAAGTAAGAACTTTAGATAACCATTAATAATAATATACTGATAACTTTCAATGCGTTCTATAAGATGAAATCGTATAACGTAGAGGCTAATCATATAAGTATATTGATTTACCTCTTGTGCTTGGAGTAGAGAGAAGTTAAGAGAGCTAATGAACAATGTGTAATTGGTGATGGGATAAGCTGGGGGTGAAGGTGCCTATTTATACATAGTTCAGTGAAGAAATAGAGAAAGGCAAGAAGAAATATCGAAGAAGTTTTCTGTATAT
>OVAP01000923.1:0-28464 GCA_900406295.1 Aurinia saxatilis
TATGGTAACGAAAAAAGTTTGTGTATTTAATTGGCAAATTTTGTTGAGTTGTTGTATTTTTTGGGTTTTTTCCCTAAAAAAAACATAATGCCATGAACATAATTAAATCCTTAAATTATGTTCATTGAGGAAGGTTGTTGCATGGAGGAAGGGTAATTTTCCTAACTTTTGATAATTGCTTGATAGTTGACAAAACATAAAAAAAAAAATCATGAGCAGTGGTACTAATGACACATAGTTGAAGGATTTTGTTTCCTTAATCGCTTGATTAACTTTGTCCGGCCTATTTGTGTATTTTTGGTTAGATGATACGATTTATCCATTACTTTTAGTTTAGCTAATTTTCCTTTATTGTTCAACAAGAAACTAAAGTTGCAAATCTCATTCTTTTTTCGGTGTCTCCTCGCAACATCATTAAATTGGATTCTAACCTCTACCAAGAATTGATTAGATTAGACATGTAATTGAGCATGTACTATCTTCAATCACTTGTCTAATAAATAGTTTTGTCGTTTGGCTAGAGAAAAAAAACTCAAACTTGCATTATGTATGATAATTAGTTAAAAAGATTGTGTTACTAATACTCACATGTCAGACATGTGAGTGAGCATGTACTATCTTCAATCATTATGTATGTATCTTTTGTGTCGTTGGTTTACATTTTTGTTTTCTTTCTCCAATCAGTTGAAAACCCTAGCAAAATTTTGGCATAATCTAAGCAAATACAAGTCATGGTTTATGAATTGAAAAGATAAAAAATGGTTTTGAAAGGTAAATCTACTAGATTATGTGCTACATGTCTCATGATTTATATAGCAACGTACAAAAGATAAAGGGAGATAACTAATTTTATGGGTAATGACAAACTCTGGTAGAGTTGTTGAATTTATGGGTTTAGTTTACCTTTACCAGACGGAGCAGTCAGATTTGTGGTCATTGGTTGGGTTCAATACGGTCCTAATAATTTGCTTCATCCTTCTTCTTCTTTTTTGCATGATTATCATTAGTTATTGAGAGACTCACACAAATTACATTAGTAATTATGTACACATTTATGAGACTCTGATCACCTTTTCATTTATGATACTTTATAAGAAAATCATGTGAATCAAATATATGATAAATTCACAATTTATCAAGACAGATTGCATGATTGGAAGTCCTAAGGTAAGGAACATATTATTTGGGATACACAAGAAACGGAAAGGAATCATTTCCTATTTCCAAATCTTACATTATTAAATTAAAGTTATTAATCATATGATTTGTCATAAAATTGATTAAATTAGCAGTTAATTAAACTTGTTCACGAGGAAATCTGATCGATTCATCTTCTTCTTCCATCTCTCATGTGGATTTGTAGAAGCAACAATGTCGTGATTTCTTCTTCCTCTCTCTAGGTCGATCCAGAGATTTCGAAAAATGGCTCGAGATCGGCTAGAAGGTGTAGAGATCAAGGTGGTGAATCCATCGACCAACAATGTATCTTCTTCTTCACAAACATCTCGACGGAGACAACAACAACAACGCACTTCTTTCGCCGAGTTTAGGCCTTTCAAGCTTTGGTTTCCGTGGCTCGTTCCGGCTATTGTGGTGGCTAACATTGTCCTCTTTGGTGTCTCGATGTTTATCAACGATTGCCCTAAGAACTCGACTCGTTGCTCAGCTAGGTTCCTTGGGAGATTCGCTTTTCAGCCTATGAAGGAGAATCCTCTTCTGGGTCCTTCTTCCTTGACGTAAAAATCGTAACTTTATTGTGTTTGATTTTTCCACATTTGACCTGGTCATTGAGATGATTGGATTGTATTAAAATGGTGGTGGGTTCTTGTTTATTGATTTGGACAGTTTTAGATTTGACTTTGGTTTGTGTTTGTCGAATGGTTCTCTGTTCTGGATCTTAGATTTGTGGATTAGGTAGATAAAATGTGAGGTTGAGTTGTGGCATTGTAGTTTTGAAGCTAGCATTGTTTGTGGAAATTGTTACCAAGAGCTTGAGTTTATGGCAGAGTTTGTGGAAACTTGTTACCAAGAGCTTGAGATTTACAGTTCCATTGTTTTGCTTAAGTGTTTTCTTGTTGATGATTTCATTGTGGGGCTGAGTGTGAAATTTGGTGAATAGATTGGAAAATTCCATTCGTAAGTGTTAGGTGAAAGTCGTGGCATTGCATTTTTGAGCTTAGCACAGTTTATTGCGGACTTTGAGGTGACAATTTTCATGTATATGTTTACTAAGACTTTTTCTTGTGAGGGAGTAGTTTGGAAGTTGAGACTGGGTAGTGTAATGAGTTTTGGTTTTGGTGTTTATTGTTATGATTAAGTGTTTTTTTTGTTAATACAGATTGGAGAAGATGGGAGCTTTAGATGTATCCAGGGTGGTTCAAAAGCATCAAGTGTGGCGCTTGTTCACTTGTATTTGGCTACATGCAGGGGTTTTTCATGTCCTTGCCAACATGTTGAGCCTTATCTTTATTGGCATTCGGCTCGAACAAGAATTTGGATTTGGTATGAATCTTAAAAGACTGCCTTTTATTGATTTTTGTGTTTGCAGCTAAAAGCTTCTTATTCTCTTTTGATTTTCTCTTCTTTGACAGTGCGCATTGGGTTGCTATATATGATTTCTGGATTTGGTGGAAGTTTGTTGTCTTCTCTCTTTAACCGAGCTGGTATATCCGTTGGTGCCTCTGGAGCTTTATTTGGTTTGCTTGGTGCTATGCTTTCAGAGCTCCTCACTAACTGGACTATTTACGCAAATAAGGTAACCACATTTAATAAAGCCAATTATAGAGAAAAGAAGATAAAGCTTCATTGGTTATTGTCTATTTGCAGTTTGCAGCTCTTTTGACTCTCATCTTCATCATAGCCATTAATTTAGCAGTAGGTATTCTTCCACATGTAGACAACTTTGCCCATCTTGGAGGATTCACTTCCGGGTTTCTTCTAGGCTTTGTTTTCTTGATCCGTCCTCAGTATGGATACTTCAACCAGAGGAACAATCCTCGGGGTTTTGCTGCACCTTCTGCTAAATCCAAACACAAGCCATACCAATACGTTCTCTGGATCACCTCTTTAGTGCTTTTGATAGCTGGGTATGCTACTTCTTTTCACCATGAGTTTGATTACAAAAGTGTCTACAGCTCTCAGTCTAATCGTTGATGCAAATTTACGAAATATGTTGTCAGATATACCACTGGGCTCGTATTGCTTAATCGAGGAACAGATTTGAACAAGTATTGTTCATGGTGCCATTATCTCAGTTGTATTCCTACCTCACTATGGAACTGTAAATCTCAAAATGTTTACTGTGAGGTAAAATCTTCTCATCTTCTCAGCTTAGCATATCTAATCTATTATCCATATTCCAATGGCATGTTTGATCCCACCCTTGTTGTTCTGTACTTGTTCTGTAAATGTAATTTTGTTTATAGTTGATTGTTGTATTGATCTGGTAGAAACAGAGAAATGCTGAAGTGAACATACTCAAAGAAGTCATTCATCTTTGTATGCCATCATCAAAATTTAGACTAGATAGAAACCATATTATTTCCCAAATTTCAGAACTTTCTTAGGTATTGTTCGATTTTTATTAAGCTTCAGAGTAATTGTGGAATTGGTGCTCTTGGTGCAGTCAAGCCAAATCGGACAGCAGATGAATTTGACATGTATGGCGAACGGGAGAACAGAGATGTATAAGCTCGGTGGCGATAACCCGTCTCAGATTCAGCAGATGTGTTCCCAATTATGCAGCTAAATAGCAGTAAACATCTAAATTTTTTATACTTCTGTAGAGAGAGTAGGAATGTCTTGGGGCAGAGGAAAAAAAATTGTTCATTTGATTTGATCATATGCACTTGTGATTCTTCTTTATGATCATTGTCTGTAATCAGTTGTTGCTGTACTGGATGTGTATGACCGTACCAATATAATGAAAGCTTAGGTGGTCAAAAGAAAAAGTTAAACACAATTTTCCTTCCGTATCATTTGTAATTATGAAGTAAAAAATATAGTTTTCCTTCTGAAATCTATTTGAAATGTGTTTTTTTTTTATTTGCGAACATTTTAATTACATTCTAATCATTCACATTATCAGGTTCAGAGGAAAATAGTAAAATATTTGTATCAAAGGATAAACCAAGCTGACGGTAAAAGCAGCTTTTAATATGGAAACTGAGGTGATAATTTGCATACCAAGTGCTACTTTTATGGTTCACCACAAACTTTCTTTTTTGGGTCAATATATGGTTCACCACAATTTTAAATGGTCAAAGTGGCGATATATAGGTAAATTTGTCCAAATGAATTAGTTATAAGAAAATGAATTAATTGTTGACAACAACAAAAAAAATGAATTAATTAGGTAAAAAAGCATAGTTAGGTATTGATTAGGTAAAAAAGTACGCTATGACATTTGCTTACCAAATCTAGTTCTTATGCAAAACTCTAGAAATAAAACTTTATTACAAATTAAAGTCATACAATTTTTAAAAAACATCACTTTTTGTAAAATTTATAAAATATATCGTACTAAATTATGTTACTCAGACCCGGCCCAAGGCTAAAATCTAATAAGCACAAGCTTTAGGTACCAAAATTTTAATAAGAATATGGGACAACATAATTGAAGAAGTTCTTTATTGTGGTCTAATGGTTATGTTATCATTGATTGTAAATCAACCAGAATTCGAATAATATTGAGGACATATATATATTTTTTTCTTTAGGTAGCCAAATATTTTAATATTTGTTGGGCTGATAGATTTATTAGAGAGAACATGTTTATTCTGTTTTCACCCGATGATATTTATTCTGTTTTCACCACTAATCAATACTAATATTGTTTTAACTAGTCATCATCATATCTTAGTGGGGAATTAAAAGTTGAATTTGATTACTTAAAACTAAAAGTATGTAATCATATCTTTAGTGTATTACATGGTAATCCCACCATCAGCTTGACTTTGTCAAGCAATAGAGTAACAGTAACAAATAAAATAATACTAGAGGTCAGAACACATAAAAAAAGTATTTGGTCTCTCATTAATACATATAGGATTACAGCTAGATTTGAGTTTATTCATCTTTATGTGTTTTGTGATCTAAAAATAATCATGGAAATTGCGGAAAAAAAAACATTTCCATAATAAATCAGTAAATATTTATCTGCAAAATAAAATATTTACACGTTATTTGCTGTAGTTTGGTGATTTGTTTTGCTTTGTAAAGCTTTTATGCCATTTTTTTTTTACTATGGAATAATAATCTACTGTGACCCCAAAAAAAAAAAAAAATTACGGTAAATTCTACTTGTAGAAACATTTATGATGGACAACTTAACAATTATCACACATAATTTTGATAATCAGTTTTACCAATCCCAGACTGATTTTTATTTTTGGTATGTTTATCTTTATTAACATGCAACATGTTCTATGTTCAACTCTTCTGTTATACTTCAGTGATTATTAGGAGTTTTCAGCTCAATAAATATATTTAGACCTCAGAAGGGAGAGAAAAAATAATAATAATCCAAATTAGAATGAAATAGTATGCACTAATATGTATTAATTATCAACAATTCTAAGTTGGGCACAAAGCGAGACAAAAATTAGATTGTAGTAATTGTGGGATTAGTCCAGTTATCCGTTCAGGGACAAAGCCAAAGAAGTCTGACATGATCCTCTAACAAACTCGAAGCCAAGGAAGTTTCCTAACTCTGAAGTGGATCTCTGATTCATGAAAAAGAAAAACAACAGGACATACAATAGTACAAATATAATGTTCTTATTAAACAATTGCAAAAATTGTATCTTTCCACCCATTTGTTCTTTCTCTATAGTTTACATTATACATAAAAAAAATACAACTCTCCACACAAACCATTTCCTCCAACACAAAGCTTTCTTCCTCCAACACAAAGCTTTCATCTACTATCTGAATCGGTGCATCTTACTCCCAACAGGTACGCTTACAAAATCTTGTTACTTACCAAAAAAGAAAACTTATCTCCTTTAGATTAAGATTAAGTCACTTTTGTGTGATTTAGATTCTCTGTTTCTTGATCAGGATTTAAAGAAAGTAAGTTCAACCTTTAGAGCTGGTTCACTTTTGGAGTCTAGGAGGATAAGATCAAGAATTGAGTTTCTTGGGGAACAATTTATAGGGTTTCCATCAATGGGTTCTTACTATGCCGAATTATTGGACAGCTTTGGTTTCAACTTTCCTGATTTGAGAAATGGACTTTATCGAAATGATCAAATACCTTCGTTAGATCCTCCATCTACTCCTCTTCCTCCCCTTCCAGAGGCATATTCTCAGCAGAATCTTGCTTCTGAAGATGCTGATTTCTCTGATTCTGTATTGAAGTACATAAGTCAAGTACTTATGGAAGAAGACATGGATGATAAGCCTTGTATGTTTCATGATGCTTTGTCTCTTCAAGCAGCTGAGAAATCTCTCTATGAAGCTGTCGGCGAAAAGTACCCAGATTGTCTGAATCAGACTAGTAGTACTAGCCCTAGGTTTGGTCAATTGGTTGGTAGTCCTGATGGTTCTTCTTCAGGTTATGATGCTTCAAGTACCACGACCACTACTTCCTCTGATTGGAGTTTCAATTGTTTGGAGAATAACAAACCTTCTTGGTTACACACAACGATCCCGAACAACTTCGTTTTCCAGTCCACTTCTACTAGATCCACTCCTCGGTCTGTCCGTGGGAGTAATAACGCTGTTTTCGGGTCAAGTTTTAGTAATGATTTGGTTGCTAATATGTTTCAAGATGGCGAATTGGCGTTTCAATTCAAGAGAGGTGTGGAGGAAGCTAGTAAGTTCCTTCCTAAGAGCTCTCATTTGGTCATAGATGCAGAACACTACAATCCGGCGTTCGGATCCAAGGAGAATCATGACTCTGTTCCTTACAGAGCGACTGGAAAGAGAAGTCATTGGCGTGACGATGAACATTTGGATGAAGAAAGAAGTAAGAAACAATCAGCTGGTGATGTCGACGAAACCGAGTTGTCTGAAATGTTTGACAGGATTCTTCTATTTGGCCGGCCTAAGGAGCAACCTGTATGCATTCTTCATGGTAATTTTCCAAAGGATTCCCCGAAAGCTGAAACTCGTAGAAAGAAAGCGGCTGCTGCTAGTGGTAAGGACTCGAAGCAAGAGACAGCTGATTTGAGGACCTTTTTGGTTAATTGTGCTCAAGCTGTTTCGGTTAATGATCGTAGAATCGCGGACGAAGTATTGAGAAAGATCAGGCAACATTCTTCACCTTACGGCGATGCTACAGAGAGATTAGCTCATTATTTTGCAAACAGTCTTGAAGCACGCTTGGCTGGGACAGGTATCCAGGCTTATACCGCCTTATCTTCAAAGAGAACTTCTGCTTCCGACATGCTGAAAGCTTACCAGGCATACACAAGGGTGTGCCCGTTCAAGAAAATCGCAATCATATTCGCTAACCACAGCATTATGCATTTGGCTGTGGCTGCGAATGCAAAAACCATCCACATCATAGACTTTGGGATATCTTATGGTTTCCAGTGGCCTTCTCTGATTCATCGACTCGCTTGGAAACGTGGCTCGTCGTGTAAGCTTCGGATAACCGGTATAGAGCTGCCTCAACGCGGATTTAGACCAGCTCAGGGAGTTATGGAGACGGGTCATCGCTTGGCTAAGTACTGCCAGAAATTCAATGTTCCGTTTGAGTACAACGGGATTGCGCAGAGATGGGAAACAATCACACTGAAAGACTTGAAGCTGAAAGAAGGCGAGTTTGTGGCGGTAAACTCTCTGTATCGTTTTAGGAACCTTCTGGATGAGACGGTGGCAGTGCATAGCCCAAGAGATATGGTTCTGAAGCTGATAAGGAAGATGAAACCAGATGTTTTCATCCCTACGATCGTGAGCGCATCCTACAACGCGCCTTTCTTTGTAACGAGGTTTAGAGAAGCGTTGTTTCATCACTCGTCTCTGTTTGACATGTGCGACGCGATTCTGGCTCGAGAAGATCCAATGAGGGTTATGTTTGAGAAAGAGTTCTATGGGAGGGAGATCATGAATGTTGTGGCTTGCGAGGGGACGGAAAGAGTGGAAAGACCAGAGAGTTATAAGCAGTGGCAAGCGAGGTTGGCGAGAGCCGGGTTTAGACAGAGTCCACTGGACAAGGAGCTGATTCAGAAACTGAAGTCGGTGGTGCAAAGTGGATACAGAAGCAAAGAGTTTGATGTTGATCAAGATGGTAACTGGTTGCTTCAAGGCTGGAAAGGCAGAACTGTGTATGCTTCATCTACTTTGCTTCCTATATAGACATCTTGTCTTACATCCCAAGAAACTAATACTCTGTTAGGTCTGTTGGTGTGTGTTGCTGATATGTTTGTTCAAACATGATATTTATATTTGTGTATTGGTATAGGTTCAGGGTTCTTGCCTATTTGGTGGGGTTGTTTTCCATTAGGCTGAGATACATCTCTACTCAGGGGCGGATGTAGCACAGTGGATGTTGGTGCATGTGCACCCAGTGTAATTTATAAATTTTGGTTTTCTTAATGGAACAATATAGTTGAAGTGGATGAATTGGTTGTGTTGCACCCATAGTTTCATTAAGACGAGGGTTCGAATCCCTTGGTGGTACTACGTTTCTGCCTTTCAGGTGTTCTGAATTTTAGACAATCCAAGTGTACCAAATTGGAATTGAACACAATTTGGTTTAGTCCTGATAGCTTATATTCATTTACGTTTTTTTATTTTTATTTGAACTGATATACTCTAACTGTTCGATTTTCTAATTTAAATAATTCAATTTTTTGGTTAATTTGATAAAATTTGTTTATAGTTCTCATTTTTTATAGGTTGAGTCTTATAAAAAAAATTGAAATTCAATTCAAAATTGTTTTGTTTTAGATGTTTGCGGGTATTTCAAGTAATACATTAACATAACAATTATATGGAATTTTCACTTTTCCGTCGTACTTAAATTTTTGATAATGTACATCTTACTGATAATTATGTAATTTGGATTTCAAATTGACAAAAAAAATCGTTAAAAAACAGTTATATTGAATTTGAAAAATAAGAACCGTTCCAGTAACTCAATCCATTTGGTTTGGTTCGTTTCCACCCAATTTGGGTAATTATGCTGAAAATTTAGATTTTTAAAAAAAAAATTTCCAAAAAGATTTGTCTCAAAAAATTTCCAAAACTTCTTATGATTGGAACAGAGAACAAAGAAAGTGGGCCAAAAAAGCCTTAAATTAGACAAGTCAAAAGAATCACCACCAAAGTACGTTTGACTTCACAAAGACTTGTCTCCCTTCTAGACCACTTCTTCTTTCCTGCAAAAAAAACTAAAACCACATTTGGATCTGTAGTAAAACCTAAAAACATCATCATCCTACATCACTTTGTTTCTCTACTTCAATCAAAAAGAACTGAGGTAAGCAGTGACCTCGATTTCCCGTTTTTCCCGTGATCTTTCTCACATGGGCTAATCCAATTTCTCCTCTATTATTATTACAGTATCATTTGATTCTCCGTTGCTTATGTAATAATACAACAAAGTTTTGTCTCTTTGACTTCTCTGCTTTCTCTTCTTCTTTTGTGTTTGGTTTCTTTTAGGGTTTTTGATGATGGATCCAAACTTGTCTGAATCTCTTCTTGGCTTTGAGTATTACGATGAGAATAGATTCTTACCTAACCTTGATTTCGATCAAAACCCTAGTTTTCTCTCCGACCCATCTTCGATTTGGGATCCGACAAGAATAGAAGAACAGTATTCTTCTTCTACTCAATCTGATGAAAATGATTCTTCGAATACTCTGTTGAGATATTTGAGTCAGATTCTTATGGAAGAGAGTGTTGGAGATAAGCAATCTATGTTCTATGATTCATTGGCGTTACGAAAAACCGAAGAAATGTTGCAGCAAGTCATTACTGATTCCAAAAATGAGTCCTTTAGTTCTGAGTCTATGGTTACTAGTGCTAGTGATGAGGTTTGGAGAAGTAGTACTGTTTCAGGGGATGCAAGTGGAAGCAGCATCGAATACGTGGATGCTGCTGCGGTGGTTAGTAATCCGCAGATCGGTCCACCGATTAATGAGATTCTGGTTAAGAGTATGTTTAGTGATGCAGAATCAGCTTTACAGTTTAGGAAAGGGCTTGAAGAAGCTAGGAAGTTTCTTCCCAATAGTGATGAATGGGTTATCAATCTGAAAACTGAAAAGCCCGTTCCGATCAAAGAAGAGATGGGATTGAACGGATCGAGAGTTAAGAAGAGTCATGAGAGGGAGGTTTCGGATGTTGAGGAAACTAGGAGCAGTAAGCAATCTGCAGGGAATGTAGATGATGGGAAGATAACAGAAATGTTTGATAAGGTTCTGCTTCTTGACGGCGAATGTGATCCGCAGATAGACGGCGAGACGATTCAGAGTAGGAAGAAGAAAGGAGGGAAGAAGAGGAACAAGACGAGTCAGGTGGTTGATTTCCGTACACTTCTCACTCTATGTGCACAAGCCATTTCGACAGGGGATAAAACCACTGCTCTTGATTTGCTGTTGCAGATAAGGCAACAGTCCACGCCCCTCGGTGATGCGTCGCAGAGGCTTGCTCATTGTGTCGCCAATGCACTCGAGGCCCGGCTACAGGGGAGCACGGGTCCTGTGATTCAGAATTATTACAATTCTATAACTTCGTCGATGAAGGAGACAGCTGCGGGTACACTTAAAGCGTACAGAGTTTATCTGTGTGCTTCTCCTTTTGTGACCTTGATGTATTTCTTCTCCTTCAGGATGATTCTTGACGCGGCTAAAAATGCTGAGGTTCTTCATATTGTCGATTTTGGGATTCTCTACGGGTTTCAGTGGCCTATGTTTATTCAGTACATGTCGAATCGAAAAGATGTACCAAGGAAACTAAGGATTACTGGTATAGAGCTGCCTCAGCGCGGTTTTCGTCCTGCTGAAAGAATAGAGGATACGGGACGGAGATTGGCTGAGTATTGTAAACGGTTTAATGTCCCGTTTGAGTACAAAGCCATTGCGTCTCAGAACTGGGAGACGATCCGGATCGATGAGCTTGATATACGACCAAATGAAGTCGTAGCCGTCAATGCAGGGCTCAGGCTCAAGAACATTCTAGACGAGACAGGAGGCGAAGAGAACTGCCCGAGAGATGCTGTCCTGAAGCTGATAAGGAACATGAACCCGTCCGTTTTTGTCCACTCAATTGTTAACGGTTCGTTCAATGCACCGTTCTTCATCTCCAGGTTTAAAGAAGCCATTTACCATTACTACGCTCTCTTCGACATGTTCGATTCAACACTACCTCGGGACAACCAAGAAAGGATAAGGTTCGAGAGGGAGTTTTACGGGAGAGAGGCTATGAATGTGATAGCCTGCGAGGAAGGGGATCGGATTGAGAGACCAGAGACATATAGGCAATGGCAGGTGAGGATGGTTAGAGCCGGGTTTAAGCAGAAACCGATAAAGGCCGAGATGGTCGAGTTGTTTAGGGAAAAGCTAAAGAGATGGCGGTATCATAAAGACTTTGTGGTTGATCTGAATAGTAAATGGTTGTTGCTAGGTTGGAAAGGTCGGACTCTTTATGCTTCTTCTTGTTGGGTTCCTGAGTAGTGTGATTAGTGTTATAAAAACCATGTAATCTTAGGAATATATATACTTTTGAAGATTTCTTAGCTGGACTTTCTTTCCCAGTATATGTACACAGTACTTGTATAACAAGTTTACCATATTTACATATGCTATGGGACAAGTGACTGCACAGCAATACCATATTCACAAAAAGATCTACACACAATAACATATTCACAAGAAGTATACTATGGACAATGTTCAAATCGTGTGTAAATATTTTTGTTTGGTGAATCCCAAAGTTTTTAATTATTATAACTTTATACATTTTGAAGGCAAATTTAGAATGAATATAAAAAAAATATTTTCCAGTTATTTGAAATATACGGTAATATAAATACATTTTGTCGAATAGTGAATATTGAAAATATATTTTACTTGAAACATTTTTTATTTGTTAACGTAGACTATAAAGAACTTTGCCAACTGATATGCTAAAATTAAAAGACTACAACGAAAAAACTATTGACTTAAACCGGGAAAATTTGTAAGATGATTTTTTATTTTATAACAATTTCATATATTTTAAAATAATGAATATTAAAATATATTTTTTTCCAAAATACTAAAATTATAATTTAAGATTTTTATTAATAATTATTTGTGATATATATCTGAATTAAAAAAAAAACATTTGATCAAAACTAGTTGTATAAATTCTGAAGTTTTCCTTTTTAACAACCAAAATGTATAACATTATATGCAAAAGAACCTAAAGTAATTTCTGAAGTTTTTTTTGTTTTTGGTCAGGTAAATAAGTAAATAATCCACGTATGATTCCTGGGCTCCACAAATTAACTCTATGACTTGAAACAACCCAATTACGATAGGCCACGTGTAAATACAGAGATACATACGATCCCTATAAAAGAATCTCTTGTGAATCAAAACAACTTTTCCAATTTTCCAGCTTCCCCGATCTTGCGATTGACTCATCAAACAAAGTTTCTTCGATCCTCAAGCTTCATCAAAAACACTTTAATCAGATCGTTTGTGTTTTTTTCTTTCTCGGTAGGGTTTAATCAAACTTAGTAAAAACTTAATCTGTTGCTGTTTGGTTTCATAAAGTTTTAAACTTTTAAGATTGGTCTGATCATCGTTCTCGTTAGTGTTAAGTAACTTTTTTACTCAATCTGGATTCATAGACTAAGTTTAAGAAGTTTAGATTTAGTTCTGTCTTAACGTTTTTTTTATGATCACCTTTGATTTTTGTTTTCTCTACAGAGATCTTATTTTTTTTTTTGTATGAATTGAAAAAAAATTGAGTTGAAAAATTTGGATATTAAGATCGTAATGAGATTTGATGTTTACTATAAAAAAAAAGAGAATTTTTTTTTGTGGTTGCCCACAAGGTTTTCGATGATTTGCTTCAATCAGTGGATTCTGTTTCAGAACCCGAATTTTCGAAATCCGATTACTTGTCCATCATTGATGAATAATTCTTTGTGGTTAAAAGTTGTTTCTTTTATTGACTTTTCATCACTTCTTGTTGTTGATTTTGTGGCAGTAGAGATGAATGGAGATGATTCTAGCTTCGAGCAGTGTTACCGTTGTTACCCTGTCATGTTCATCGAAAAAGTTCGGGTTTTTTTTTCATTTATGTTTGAGTTTCTTTTGAGTGTCTGTCCAGAATTGGGAAAGAAGAATTGTTTCTAATTTAAGACGTTGTTATTGCAGGCATATCTCGAGAAGGGTGACAAAAGTAAACTACTTACTCTCTCTTCCCTTAATGTGTAGTTAGTTTTCTTTAGAATGTTTCTCTTGCTGTATATATCTATGATTTTTTTGTAGTAATCATGCCTCCTTCCGCTCTTGATCGTCTTGGTAAGCTAGTGAATATGCGCATTTTGTGATTATGATTTCAGTCTTTCTTTACTCGTGTTTGAGTCTCTGAATCTATGTTTTTTTCAGCTTCTTTGCATATTGAATACCCAATGATGTTTCAACTGAGTAATGAATCTGGTGGGAAGACCACGCATTGTGGTGTACTAGAATTCACCGCAGATGAAGGCATAGTTTACTTGCCGTATTGGGTATATACTCTCTCTTTTGTTCGCTATTTTGCATCTTCTTTGCGTCTGTTTCTCTACCTTTTTGGTTTTGGGGTCTGACTTTCTGGTGTTACTTATATTAGATGATGCAAAACATGTCTCTTCAAGAGGGAGATATGGTGCGGATCAAGAATACAAGCTTGGTAAAAGGGACTTACATCAAGCTTCAACCTCACACACAAGATTTCTTGGACATTACCAACCCAAAAGCAATGTATGTAGTTTTGAAACCCCAATGAATCTTTTAACTTGTTTTTAGAATAATATCTTACTTTCTTACCTTCATAATTTGCAGCTTGGAGACTACACTTAGAAGCTACTCTTGCTTAACCACGGGGGATACATTTATGGTTCCTTATAACAACAAGCAATATTTTATCAATGTGGTTGAGGCTAAACCTTCTGCGGCTGTGAGTATTATAGAAACCGATTGCGAGGTTGATTTTGCTCCTCCTCTTGATTACAAAGAACCTGAGAAGCCACAAAAGCTGACTCCCTCAAAGAAGCGACCTCGTGAAAGTAACCCTTTGAGCTTATTTGGAAGTTTCTATATCGATTATCAGATATTGTTGTTCGTATATATAGTCTCTAAGCAATATTTCTGTATCTTCTTTTGTTCCTTGCAGTTGAGGAAGAGGAACCAGCAAGCAAAGCTCCTAAATTCACGCCATTCACTGGATCGGGAAACCGTTTGGATGGAAAAACACAGACAAAATCAACTGAACCAGAAGATACGAAACAAGAAGAAAAGGCAACTGAGAATGGAAAAGACAATGGGAGGCTGTCAAGCACAAAACCACGGCCACAACGATCAGGAAAGCTTATCTTCGGTTCAACCAGCACACCAGCTGCAAAAGAAACTGCAAAAGTATGTCTCTCTTTTCTGCATTTTTCCATTCATATGATCCTGTTAAATATCCATTGGAGATAATTATTGTGTTGTATGGCTTCTAAATGTATAGGATGATCCAAAGGTCGTCGAGCAAGAGAGTTCAACAAAATCCGATGAAACTAAGTTTAAAGTATTCAGTGGGAAGAAATACTCACTCAAGGGTTAAAACCAACCATGTCAACGGTTCTGCTGAAGAATTTATCTGTTTAAGCATTCTGCATTCATATATTCTCTCACCTTATGGGAACAGCTCGGATGGAACCTAGGCTTGGATCTTAACTTAGATGTGTTGGAACATCCTCTAGGTTGTTGATATATTCCTAATATTTATGTATTTTGAGACTGAGAATGAACCAGATTTAGATATTTCGACCAGTTTTATAGTTTTTTCAACATATATACACAGCTTTCTCATTCATCCATCGAGTTGGAGCTTGGACTGAATAGAAACCATAAAGAAGAGTAGTTTTGAATCTTTTGGTCATGTTCGCAGTCTACAATATTCGAAAGATTGATGTTGAGTTCAAAAGAAAGACATCAGCTATTAATATCAGAAATCTTAAAACTGTGTGTCTAACAATATCACGAGTCCATTTACATCACAAAACTCAAACAATCAACATAGTGAAAAGTTCTTATTAAAAGCAACAATTTAGGAAAAAAATATTCATTGCTAACAAGTATTGTCTTCCCATCACTAAAAGCATTGAAAAACAATAGAGTGCTAAGTTTTTTTTTTGTGTAACTGTTTTTATTAAATGTACAATGGTAGCAGTGACGCTCTCTCTTCATTACGTCGGAACTACCTGAGGTTCAAGAGGCGGAGGAGCTCCTTCATCCACCACAGGCTCAACCGGTGTAGCGGTTGATTCCTTCTCACTCTCCTCAAACCCAGACTTGAACCGGTCGTAATTAGTTGTCTCGGCGGACTGAAACGGACGTTCACCCAAAACTTTTTTAAGATCATCTTGATGTAACACTTCTTTTTCCAGTAGGAGTTCGGCGATCTGAGCAACTTGCTCTTTGTGTTCCTTGATTAGCTCCACGGTCTTTTCATAAGCTTTGCTTACCCATTCCCTAACTTCCTGGTCTATGATCGCACCAGTTTTGTTGCTGTACGGTTTTGAGAAGTCGTAGCCATCGTCCCTTGGCGGAAATGATAGCAGACCTACCTTGTCGCTGAAGCCATACACAGCAACTTGGGCGTATGTCATTTTCGTCACTTTCTCTAGATCGTTCTGCGCACCTGTCGAGATTCTCCCTATCAATACCTGCGTTGAAAAGGACAAAAAACTTGAAACATCTTGAACTGAAACAAGATAACTATATTTCGGTCGAAGATAGATAACGAAGATATCTCATCTCATTTTTAGAGTGGCAATAAGTTACCTGCTCTGCTGCACGGCCACCTAGGGTCATACAAGTCATGTCAAAGAGTTGTTCTTTGGTCATGAGAAGATTTTCGTTTGGAACGTATTGTGCAAACCCGAGCGCAGCTGTTCCACGTGGCACAATAGTCACCTTCAGCAATGGCTCAGCGTGTTCCAGGAACCACCCAGCAACTGCGTGTCCAGATTCATGATATGCAACCGTACGACGCTCCAGTTTGCTTATCACCTATTCATATAATAGAACCAGCCAAACAAAATAAATTCAGATTTCCACTTTCAAGCTTATAGCAAATTAGAAAAATCGGCAAGAGAACTGTTGATAGGAAGAACATTTACCCGGTTTTTCTTCTCAAGACCACCAATAACACGATCTATAGCAGATTCAAAGTGCGCCATTGTAACAGTAGCTCCTTCGTGTCTAGCAGCGATAAGAGCCGCCTCGTTACAAACATTTGCAATATCAGCTCCAGCAAATCCTGGAGTGAGAGCTGCAAGCCTCTGAGAGTAATATGATGGCTCGTGATCGAGTTTGATCTTCTTCAAGTAAATCTGGAAAATCTGATCACGACCTTTAATATCAGGTTTATCAATAGTTATCTGACGATCAAACCGTCCAGGCCTTAGCAAGGCTTTATCCAAAATATCAGGTCTGTTGGTACCGGCAAGAACCACGACTCCAGCAGTTGTACCAAAACCGTCCATTTCAACTAGCAACTGATTCAGAGTGCTTTCGCGCTCATCGTTACCGCCTAAACCTCCACGTCCTCTTGCCCGACCAATCGCATCAATCTCATCTATAAATATAATGCTCGGTGCAGATTGTCTAGCCTCTTGGAACAAATGTCTCACTCTTGATGGTCCAACACCAACAAACATCTCCATGAAATCTGAACCAGATATAGACAGAAACGGCACACCTGATTCCCCTGCAGTAGCTTTTGCTAAAAGGGTCTTTCCAGTTCCAGGCGGACCAACTAGAAGTGCACCTTTCGGGATTTTAGCACCCAAGTCTTCATACTTCTTTGGGTTCTTAAGAAAATGTACAAACTCCATAATTTCTTGTTTAGCCTCGTCACATCCAGCAACGTCCTTGAAATAAATCTGGCAAAGAAAACAACAAAACAAGGAAAAGAAAATACTTAATGTGTATATTCCAATAGGATCGTAAAGAGTTAAAAATAAAACACGAAATTCTAACCTTATTCTTGGAGTTTTTATCAGCTCTCGTTATTGTGGCTTTGCCTATATTGAAAATTCCACGACCATTCTTCCCACCGGTTCCTCCTACACCTAAACCGCCTTGCATCCGTCTCGCTCCATAAATAAGAGTACCCAACAGCAATAATGTCGGTGCAAACCTCAACAGCTCTTGATACCAGACCATTTCAGAGACATAGGTGACAGGAACATATTCGTGAGGGTCAATGCCCAATGCTTCTTGGGCTTCTTCGAGTTTCTCCTCAAATGAGTCAACACTACCGATGTTGAAGTAAAACTTATAATTACCACCAACTCTTTTAGCAGGAATCCCAGTAGCATTGCCCTGGACATCTTCATTTGTTTGTAGGCTTTTTGGTGTGCTCCTCACATAGACTTTCGCAACTGATTTATTTGAGACATCTATATGGTCAACTAGACCAGGCTCGAGAAGCTTGTTTTTGAACTCCTGGAAACTAATCTGAAAGCAACAGATAGCACAGACTATTAGTGGAAAACATTCAAAACCCGCAGTTTCATAGACATCATGATATTCGTATAGAGATTGAAGAATATCACAAAGTTTGGTTCAAATAGGCTTGCCTGTTGCTGGTCTCCAGAGCCAAATGAGAAAGAAGAAAAGAACACAGCAAGAGCCAGAAAAGGAATCAGCATATTCTGGAACCGATTCATAAACATATCTCCCAAGTTCTCATTCTCATTCTTATCTGAACCTTCTGTGTTGCCACAAAAACATATTAATCATTAGAATCATTCATTTACCACCAACATGTCTCGATAAAAAGGATAAAATCTGATGCTATTTGATATCTTCAAAAGCTAGATTGCTATAGAATGATTCAGGCTACACAAAAATATCGACCAAAACTGCTAATAAACTAGGCTTACTCACTGGTGAGAACTGAGAATCAAGACTGTGGTAAAAGATAGCATAAAGATGATTCAAGCATCCATTTTGTCTCAAAACAATCAATTAACTCCAGTATATGCCTATTCCACAATGAATCAATTCATACATAACTAACACTCTCGTTGATGAAACCTTCTTACTTAGTAAAGCCTTTAAAAATCTTGCCTAACCATCAAACCAAGAGTTGCCAAATCCAACAAGCAAACAAAACAAAATTCAGTGGTCTATTCACTTTCCTCCGCAACCAAAAAAACCTCATCTTACATATGTTGAAGAATAATCTCTACTTATAAACTCACACAAACCATAAACCTTCTCCTAACCTCCAAAACTCCCTGACCTCATCCTTACATATATACTAAAAACATCGAAGCAAAGCACTCTAGGACAAAACAAACGACACAGAAACAAAACAGCAAATGCCAAACAAGGAAAAAACGTATCAGAGCTAGCTACCTTTAGACTCAGATTTCTGCTCACTCTTGGGTCCTTCCTTTGTATCTTTAGGGAAATAATTCTCATAATCTACAAATAAAATCAGACAAACAAAATGAGACCACAAAGTGTAACAAATGAAAACATTACTCCAATTAGAAATGAATTTAAAAAACATTACTCTTCTTCTTAGGAGCTTCATCAGAGAAGAAACGACGAAGTCTCGGATTAGCCAAAGCACCAATCAAATCATTGTTGACAATACCCTTACGACCACCTAAAGAACCGAAGTGCCTCCTCAAAAACCCTAATCCACTTCCCACTTGATTCACCTTCCCCGCCGCCGCCGCCGCCTCAAAAGCCGGTGGAGCAAGTACCCTTCCCGCCGATCTCACACCACCACCGTAATACAATCCCTAATCTCACCCCGAAAACAAAAATCAAAAAGGTAAACACAAAACTAAGAAGACGAATCTGAGAAAGGAAAGAACAATACCCTTGAACGAGAGGATTGAAACAGAGAGCGACCAAGCTTGGAGAAGTACATCATTGTCAAATTGAAATCACTGGTTTCGCATAATAGTTATAATCGAAGATCTGAATATGTAAAAATGCAAACTTTTTTTTGTTTTTTGATTTTGTAATCTATGGTTTGTGGAAAATACTAGTGGGGTGATGAAATGGGTTTTAGGGTTTTTGATTTGGGGGGAAATTATGAAGAGAGCCCAGAAGAAAAAGGTTTGGGTTATTAAGTTTTGTAGTATCTGATTGATTGTTGTTTCTCGAGAGCTGCAACAAAAGGTTTTATCGGACAAGACATATACACGGCGTTGCGTTCTGTTTTGTTCTTCTGTGGATAACTTAAACCGGTTTTTTAGTCAAACAGAATCTCGCTCTAATTTTGTGTTTATTACGGGTTTAAGTAACCGGGTTTTGGTTTATAATGTTTGGGCCTTAATTCTGACGATTACATATGACCTGAGGCCTTCAATTATATGGGCTTAGTTATGTCCATTAAAGTATTAAAAAACCCTCCAAAGAAAATAAATAAATACATTTTATCCTTCTTTTAAAAAAATCTCGAAATACATTTCTTCTCATCTGAAAAAATTAAACATATGTTGATACATAAAATCTACTTTGTTTTTTAGTCGGATAAATAACTTTTTATTCAAAGAAAATACGATTATAACAATATATTTACAGAGCAAAATGCTTCTTTAGCCAATAAAAGCAAATCACATTTAAATGTTTTAATGTGTGGATGGACTTTGTTTCTTCATTTTAGGGTTCAATTGATTTATCATCCAACTACTTCAAACGTCATTCTCAATTCACTAAATGATTAATCTTTTTATTTGTTTAATTCAAATTATTTTTAACTCTTCAATATTTTGCATGTAAAGTTTTGATTGTAAGATATAATTTATCAAACATAACAAATATGATCAACATTTTAGTGCAATATTTAAGTGGTTTGATGATAATATGATGACAGTACAAACTATGAACACATTTTACGGGATTAAACACACATATCAATATTTATTTTAGAGAGAATAGAGATCTTTAATTTGAAATATTAACTATCATTAACAAATTAGAAACTAATCTCTTAAAACTTGAGATTAATTGTCTTAATCGTTTTACTAGTTATGACCGATTGTCAAGCTGCAGACTATACTTGTGAATCAAGTAACCGTTTTAAAACTATATATTAATGGGTGAAATCGAATCCTACACAGACTTACTTCTATTCTGATCTAAAGGTCTAATCCGTGTGGTTAAAGACACATATCAACAATTGTTTGGGGAAGAATAAAGATCCTTAGTTTGTAATACTAATTATAATTACAAACTGTTTATCATTAACGAAATAATTAATCTGTTTTTTTTTTAAATGTGGATAAGTAATTGGCTTGCAAAATAAAAGAAGAATGCTATAAGCAAAAGTACGACCTTCCCTTACGTATATCACGATGCAGATTTGAAAATTGCAGACGAATTCAATAATTAGGACTTTTCGATACAACTGATGACGATATATGACTTTTTCTAGTTATCACCATGTATTTTTTTACAATGGATTATGTATACTTAACTATCTACTAATAGATTAACGGAATACGAAGACATTTTAAAAGTCTCCTCTCATTCAAATCTTATAAGTCGATAATCAAAAAGTTTCGGCTACTTCACGTATCTAATCCAAAGGGATTATCGTGTTAACTAATTACCACTCTCCCACTCTTTTTCTTTCTACACGTTTTAGTCCTCATCCCATCAAATCCAAAAAGATTGAGAGAGACATTTCCAAAGAACAAAACATGTGAAAACATTGAGGTAGGACTAAAATGAATAGAGGGGGGACAAAAAGGATAGGAAAGGGTTGGAGTATGTTAAATCTCTGTCACACCAAAATCCTTGGAACGGCTTAGAGACTCTCTAGCTCATCAAAGCATGGACCAATGCAAAATCATATTTACTCTGAAAACAAATCTCTGATTCCCTCTGACTTAGACAGAGACAAATCAAGGACAATGAATTAGATTCATTTCAATCCTTTTCGTTTTATATGGAATTTTAGAGTTCCACGTAAAGCTTGTGTTAGGTTGGACTCGTCGTCGCATGCGCGTACGCACTCGAGTCTGAGACACGTGGCGAGTTGTTTCATCACGAGACTCGAAATGTTTTTGAATTGTGTTGTCTCCTTTCCATGCCTCAAAGCTTTATATGTACCTCCGTGTTTGTGACATTGTATAATCGTTGTCTAATCGAATTTACTTATAATGTATAAATACAATTAGTTATTTTGTGACTTTGTATAAACTCATTAATAGTAGTAGACACGACCAATCAAAACTTCATACAGCTGAATAAGAATACGTTTACTTCCGTACAAAACAATTACGTCGACATCTGATATTTATGTCTGAACGGAATCTTAAAACAAATACGACCCAATCTTATTACATTGTCGAAAATGGTACATACGAAAAAAAATCCAAAATATTTAGTCTAATAGTTTTTATGTGAGTACTTAGTATCATATATATAATTTGTTAAAATTATATATTTTTAGTGTTCTAAAATACGATGTACATGATCGTGTAAATATAAGATACAGTAACAAGGAGTATATATATGGTTGGGATTGCATAGTACGTGGGGTTAACATATATTTAAGCAATTAGAAAATTCATTGAAAGCTGCCAAATTACATAAAATTATGGGAATAATAATAAATATACCAAAAAAAAACTAACCAATATCAGAGGCCAGTTTAAAAAATAAAACTAAAAAATATCTACCGCAACATGAGTTATAATTATTGAATTAACAAAATAAAATTCCAATTTGTGCCTTAGGCTCAAATCGGAGTCACTCTTATTGGTAAACCATTCATGGGCACAGGAAAAGGACCATACTGTATTCCTTCGTCACATCCTTCCACTTTCCATCTGCAAATTGAAACCCAAACTTTCATTAATTATTATACAATCATCACTAATCTGATAAATATTATTAACATATACAAACAATTTGTTGATTTAACGAGATTCACATATTTTGTGTTGGACCATTACATAGAGTAAGTACTAATTTGCCAGGTCGGCGATTCACATGTTTTGACAAGTATTTGGAGTACTAATAATTATTGTTATCAACAAATATCTATCTACTCATAAGTTCTCAAGAATAGAAACAAAATCCAAGATTGACTCTTATATTAGATCTCAAAATACAGCTGGCTATCTCTTTCCAATTCTTTATAATCACAAGTTCAACTAAACATGTACGATAAAACACGTAGCTAACATATAAAATATTATTTATATTTTTGTTTTTAGACGTCTCTGTAAAATAACATTATAGGGAAAACAATTAAAAGAAATATACCTGAACGAGGTAGTGAGATGGTGAAGGAGGATAAGCATCTCAAGTTTAGCCAGCTCACTTCCTGGACATGAGTGCACTCCATTTCCAAATGGCATGTACGTGTAAGGTTTTTGTGCTACCTGTCGACATTAGAAGATGTCAATCTACATGCAATATGCATGTCCATCAAAGTCCCTACATAATTGACTAAACCCTATATTTGACTATTGAGAGGATCAGCTTATTTGACTAAACCATATATGTTCCTAGTAACGTAGTTTATAATCTTATCCTTTTGGTCATACCTCGAATCTAGAAGGATCGAATTTTTGGGGATTGGGGAAGAATTCAGGAGAGTGATGAATTCGCCGGAAAAGAGGAAGAACCTTCCAACCTTTTGGGATCAAGTAGCCATCAAACTCAACGTCTTGTACTGTCTCTCTAAACGTAAAGGACAATACACTTGCTGCTCTTAGTGTCTCTTGTATCACCTACCATATATACACGTATAAATACCATTACATTGATTTTACGAACTATGTTATGTATGACAATCATTGTTATCAGTCTACTAAAGATGGTATATACCCTTGTGGTCAGTGGCATTTTTCTTGTATCTTCCCATGAGATTCCTCGGCTTTCTTCCCTTATTTTCTGTCGAACGCCGACTTGTTCCCTCTTCAAAGAAAAAGAGAAAAAGTACGTGTTAGTATATAATATTAAATGTATTGTAATAAGAAGAAGTGGGATGATAATTTTCTTGGTTCATAAGAAACTATCAATTTTGCTAAATTTATAAATTGGATGATAGTACACCAACCATTTTAGTACAAATCACTAGACCATATATTCTAGTCAAGTTTGTGTTAAGTTTTCTGTAAATGCCATTTAAAATTTCTATAGTAAAATTATTTTTGAAAATTATAGTTCTAGTAAAACAATTTTTTTAAGAAATAATTCTGATTAAATATAGGTTTCCAGAATTATAAATCTCTAATGTTCGATTGCTCCACTTACGCATGACTAAAAAACGATCATGATTCTAGTAGATACTGTAAAATCTACAATCATTTTAACCTTGATTTTTTTTTTTTATTCATGTGATCTAACACACCACTCGAACTAAAGACATGCAAAAGGAAAGCAAAAAACAGAGAAAGTTGCTTACGGAGACTTCTTGGAGTAGATTAGGGTGGTCATGTAAATACTTGATGAGCCAAGTCAAGACAGAAGCGGTGGTGTCGGTGGCGGCGAAGATAACACCGATGATGTTGTCGGCGATTTGTGAATCACTTAAACCGTTTTGTTTTCGATCTTTAGCACCCAAAAGTACTCCCAATAGCCCTCCTCCTTCTTCTCTTCCACTTTCTCTCCTTTTCTCTATCACTCTCCTTAATGCCTCACTTAGTTCTCTCCTTGCCTTCAATTTTTCAATTACAAGACAAAATAAAAATTATAAACCTAGTATGTTAATTATTGTTTGAAAAATAACAAAAAGAAATAACATGATTATTGGAGTATTATTATTTTCAACACATCAAACATCTATACGTTTGAATATGACTTTGTCTTCATGTTTTGTGAAAAGAATCTTAACCTATATGTCAAAATAATATCCCACACGTACGAGTGGTCCTCAAAAACCAAATTTTCTTTTCTTACTCTTTGTGGTATTTTACAATTCTACTATAACTCTTACTCTTATGTACAATAATCATCTACTGTTATACCTTCATGGACTTGTGAAAAAGTGTGCCAGGTAAGTCGAGAGGCATGGAGTTGTACCCCTTTTCAAGACGTTGATAAAGAAGTTTAATTGCTTCAATCTCAGTGGGCTCCTCTCTGTCCCCAAACGCTGACATGATCGCCACATCGAATGCATACTACACCCACAAATCCATTTCCCTCTCATTAATTCTTTCATAAATATTCCATGCATAAAAATCATAGCCGACTAGGAATTTGTTTTTTTTGTTAATAATTCAACCATACAAATTAAAATGGGTTCGAATAAGACGGTGACACAATATCATCACAAATTGCTTTCAATTCTAAAATTTTATGGTGAATTTTAAAATTTAAGATTCAAAATAAATAAAACGAAGTTTAAATATGTTATAGTGCAAAATATAAAACACAAAAATTACTCAAAGACTCATATTTTATAAAAAAAATTCTTTAAGTGGACCCCCAGAAAATTTCAAATCCATTCTCCATTTTCATAACCATTATAAGCACAATTTTTTTAAGGATTTTTTTCTCTTATAATAATAAAGTAGCGAGGCCCGCAAAATTTGGAAATATGTTGTCAATATTTTCTTTTGGCATGCCTCAAGGGACCGTCCATCCATGCATATAACCCAAAATAGAACCAAAGAGACATACTCGTTTCATGTGTTGAAGGGTGTTGATGGACTTTTGAGATGTCCAAGAAGAGAGGGTTTGGCGGACAAGGAGCTCTATGTTCGAGACGGTTGGTCTGAGAGCAGAAGGCACGAAGGAAGACTGCACGAGCCGCTTGAGTGTTGAATGGTAAGGACCCTGGTGGAAGAAGAGAGCCTCTGGTCCAATCATACGCTCTTTGCTAGGAGGATATGTTGGTTTGAACATGTGTGCTTTACTCACTAAGACCATTCGAGCCGCCTCTGGACTGCTTATCATCACACATGGACATCCCAATATGTGTGTCTTGAATATCTCTCCGTACCTACGGATTCAATGTTTCAAGCAAATTGTTACACTTGTTCTAAAATCTATATAAAAGGGTATTTCTGTCATTTAATAAAATGAAGGATAACACCTAAAGTTAGTATATATCAATAATTGTTACCTAGTATTATGTGTGTAAGAGGAAAAAAAGAGTACTTGTTTTGGCGAGTGGCGAAGAAAGAATTGGGATTCTCTGTGTAGAGTCGGAGTGTCTCTCCGATGTAAGGCCAGCCCATGGAGCCAGGCGGTAGCTTTGGTCTTTGCTTTTTCCGGTGCAACCTCCATTGAAGTACCACCATTAGTAACACCACTAGTACTACCACACTCGTTATTATTGTGATTAGTGCCGATTCATCAACGTAGACAGATGAGAAGATATTTGAAGATGATGATGAAATTTGCATTATTAGGAAGTGACAAAAGTGAATCATTATATATATTGGTATATATACTTATAGTTATAAACTGTATGTGTTGGTTCTTGTTAGTGACTTATGCTTCAAGAGTATTGTGGGGGGTTTATATAGATGGTTTGAGGTGGAAAGATGCTTCATTCCTGGCCTTTCTTTTTCTTTTTGAAACATTTATATTTTTGTAACATTTAGCAATTATTTTACATAATAATTACAAAATTGCCGCCAAGGAATATAGCTAATATATTCGACCTGTCTTGGAAATAAAAGGATAGTTTTATTTTGCAAATTATTCAAGATTTATTTATTTATTTAAATGATTAAGATGTTTTTGACCGAGAACCGTATATCTTTTCAACTCCGAAATGAAAAATATGATCTTATCCAAAAAATCATTCAAATCAACAATTTTTATATTCTAAATGAAATATTAGGGGAGTGTATTGGATAATGGGTTTGAAATGGTTTGATGTTTAATGAGGTCTTGGAGAATTTTGATGATTTGGAGGAGTTTTAATGAAATCACCTCAAATTCCATCTAAAACCATGTGATTTGAGTATTTCTATTTTTAACTAAGAAATTCATCCAAAACACTCTAAAATCACTTAAAACCAAATGATTAAAATATTTCCAATAACACCGAAATTGATGGTGTTTGTTAAAATCACTAGTCCAATAACACTGATTTTTAAAATATTTTTTAAAATACATGTTCCAGTAATACTAAAATTTGTCAAATTACATAAAATCACTCCAAATACATGATTTAATACACTCCCTTAAGTTTGTCTGAAAAGTTGTTTAGTCCAGTAACAAAATTTTTTGAAATTACATATAAACTATAAATTAAAAATTTAGCAGAATTTAAATTTCTCTAAACACAACACATTATTTTTAAGATAAATTTTAGAATTTTTTCATATACATTTTTGGATGCCTGGAATCAAGAGTTTAATATTGGATTTAATATGTATTTAACAAACACAACTGGTTTTGTTCTCTTTTCTCATACGGATATTTTATTCTTTCGTTTTCTAGTATTCTCTTCTTATAGGCAACTAAAAATTAGCCATATAACATTTTTTCTCTTT
Source organism: Aurinia saxatilis (assembly GCA_900406295.1). Classification (NCBI taxonomy): domain Eukaryota; kingdom Viridiplantae; phylum Streptophyta; class Magnoliopsida; order Brassicales; family Brassicaceae; genus Aurinia; species Aurinia saxatilis. The sequence goes on from OVAP01000923.1 coordinate 26,633, forward strand.
TTTTTTTGTTTTTTTATTTGCTTGATTTTTTTATATATGGATGATCTAAAATAATTTTCAGGATTATTCAAAAAAATATTGATAAGAAAAAATACGTACGGAACAAAAGAGGAAAATAATATGTGTAGATTCGTTGGTATTTCTGTATTTGGATTGTATTAGCGTTTTTATTTTACTTGCCCTTTGGCCAACCCCACAATACACTTTAGTTACCACAAAAAACAAAGACCTTAGTCCATCATTTTTTATTTTTCTCGAGATAAATGGGATCCACTGAAAATGTTCTATGGTTGAGTTCTCTTGTCTGCAGGAAAAAATCTAGCAAACCGAACTATTTTTTCTTCAAAAAAAAAAAAGAATTTTCCATTAAACAAATACCAAAGTATTCTTTCCATTTATGTTTTATTAGAATGAATCTTTTTCGGTATGATGTGATAGTTAATTTCTACGTATAAGCATTTAATTTCCCTTTATCTTAAAGACTTAAACCGGTTAAGAAAAAATTACTAAAATACTCTATACAAATCAGAGATTCAAAATAACCAAATTGTAATATCACTGTTCTTTTTATATTAATCAACCAAAATTATCAACTCATTCAAAAGATGTAATGAAAAATAAAATGTGGATAAAAAAATGAATCTATTACAAAATACTAAATCAACTCTTAATAGTCGATCAGTGCCAAACAAAATATGTTTCCAAAACGTAGTTGTATCCTTTTGGATTATAGGATAACTATAGTTCACATGAGAGATCAAGCTATACTACTATTTATGTCTTTACGTAAACAATTTGGTCCGAAAAAGAAAGAAAGATTTAAAGTAGAGTAAAACCTCTCTTTGATTGGATAAAATTTCATCAACTTAGAAAAACAAAACAAAAAACAAATTTGAATGGATCCCTTTACTCCACATAGGTTGTTAAGTCTGACTTGTAGTAGTAGACCTAGAACATGAACGTCAATTTTTATGATTTAACTAATTATTTCAGTAAGTTATTAAAAACAATTGTGTATATGGTCGTTGGTTGTGGTGAAAGGGCTGCGGAGTGGATAAGTTGGAGAAAGATGATGATAGAATAGAATTAAAATCAATAATAATATGGAGAGTGTGTTTGTGTATGTAGTCCGTGACATCCTGATCTGATATAGAGAATGATACACATCAGCAAATAGTCAGAGACGAACCTGCAAAATATACAGTAACCTCTTAAGCCTGAAACGCCTCAGCTACACACATTTCAGTACTTCACCTTTTCCTCCTCCTTAAGAAACTTTCCTTCATTTTTTCTAGAAAACATTTCTTATGTATATATACGTGTATCATTGGGTATGTTCGTAATGTATCACGTATGTTTCAAGTAAAGAAACCGAAAAAAAAACGACTATAACAAATATAAAGTACAACATTTTTTTTTTAAGAATAACTAAAAAATTTCGAGTCTAAACTCGTATATCTTTCATATTTAAGACCACGACATGTTATATGATCCCGTCCCAAATAATATATATATAAGTTATAATCGGTATATTTTGCATTATATACCAAAACTTATAATTTCAGAATTACTTTTGACAAAATAACTCGTTAGATTTTACTCAAAATTTTAGTGGCACCCATTTGTTAGCTCATGAGGCCAATTTTTCAAGGGGTGATTTTCTTGATTACATTCTTAGGGTCATTTACAAAATTAATTATATTTATCAAAACTTCTTTACAGACGAGTGTATTTTTTTCCCCTCCAAATACCATTAATTTATTGACAAGGATTTCTTCGAGTAAGTGATATATTGCGTTTTTGACATGTTTTAATCCTTGTTTCTTCTTTGT
>OVAP01000924.1:0-18545 GCA_900406295.1 Aurinia saxatilis
GTACCACGAAAGTGGACCAATTTAGAATTTTGTTTAAGTTGAAGTTTGGGCTGTTTATAACCTCAATAGTCATTCAGTTAATTCATTTGTCTGCCATTGATGTCTCGTAAGTCTAGCATTTTATCCCCATTTGAATTTGAACAAGTAGAAAATTAGTAAAACCAACGAAAATCCAATTGCATTCGATTTAGCTTTGTAGAAGCTGGGACTTGTGGATTCGATCCTTCACTACTGCATTGATAAAGTGTTAGTTGTCAAGGTTTTAATTAGTTTAAAAGACAACTTATTAGAAAGCCATATCTCCTAGCTTGCCTTCTAAACAAGCACTATAATAGATGATTCGGAATAATCTCTGTGACACTTCATTGTCTACATGATTTTTTTTTAAATATATTTTCACATCATCATTAAACCAGGATGACCAATCCGGTTAAGCCAAACATATAATTTCTTGGTAAACCTCTAGTTTTTTCTTCATTAATTGTAAACTTCTGCTTTACCTTACATTTTCGCAAACTTCTAGTTACATTTTTCCTTATTCTTAAAATAATAAACACATTAAAAAATTAGTAAAATAATATAAAATCAATCATAAAATATATAAAGCAATATTAATAATATAATTTATGCAAACAAGTTTCTATAACAATAATTTAAGAGTAGTTTGTTTCCTTTGAAAGCACTAACTCATCAAATTCCAAGTGAGTCGTAGTATTCTTTGACATTTTTATTTCTCTTCCGGTGGAATAATGAGTCCACTTTGCCCATATCCACATTAATTGCAACCACTTCTTTGGCAAACTTTTCTATACACGACATGTGTTTCTGATACAACATACGGTTTTATGAACGACTTTTCTTTAGCATCTCTGTATAATATTTTACAAACTTTAAGTCTTGTAATGTTAATCTAAATGAGCAAATGGAGAAGGGACCGAACCAACATAATGAAAGAAAATATCAAATAAATTTTCGGTTAGTATAGAACTTATAAATTTCAAACCAAAGAGACATATAATGTGATCGTACTATTAAAAATAGGATTTGATATATTAGATCCCATTAGTAAAACATTATAAATAAAAACTGCCATGATCCCATTACTATATTAATTCATATATATGTTATATATCAGATAATTATATAGCCCGATCGCCCCATCTTATTTTGAATATTAAAGCTCAATAATTTTAGGGCCTGGTCTAATTTTTTTTTTTTTTTGTCGACAATGGCTTTATTAATGATTAAGTTTGGGTTTACAACTTAAGGCTTGAGAGCCAAATATACTAAGCAACAAAATATTAAAGTGAAGAACGAAATTTAGTGAATAAGGGCTACGTGGCACTTAGTGATCGATACACATCTAAAGATCTAGAATTAACTCCGCCGTTTGCATTTTCTTAAGCAATTGATTGATGACCATCTTCATCCTTCATAAGCTTCAACCCAATCTTAACCGCCCTAATCCTTTGCAGATGTCGCCAGAGTGATTAAATCAAATCTCTAAAACTCTATCTAAGATCTACTTCCATATGAGAAGCTCCGCCTTGGACACCAAAACGATTTGTGTCTCACCATCCTAGAAGATGGAATAGATTTCAGCGAAGATATTACTCTCACCATGCAAGAAGAACCAAGAAGATGATGAAATTAGAGATCCAATAACCACATCTCGGGATAGTAATAAATCCTGCAACCAGAGAATGACTAAATACACAACAAAAGATCTGAAATAAGATGGTTAAGACCATCCTAATTCAGAGTCCGATCTAAGAACAGATCGGAAGTTGAAACCAGACTAAGGCCGGGGATAAAAAAACAGTACATAGACGGAGCCGCAAGAAAGAAAATAACATATATACTAATAAAAAATGCTCAACGCCGGCAAAATTGCCGGACGTTGGCAAAAAAACAACCAGATCTAAGTTATGAAGTTTCTGGAAAAGTAGAGAGAAGATAGAGAGAATTTAGGAGAGAGAGTAATTTTGCTACTTCTTAGGGCCTGGTCTAATTAATAACGAGCTGATTACACTATTGTATTTTATGAAACAATAAAACATGTGCACTAGGAAGCAATCAGCATAGTAATTTACTTAGTGAACTTTTTCTCATGCTTTACTACTGTAATAAAGCCAAACATATAACTTTATAAGGAATCAATTAATTAGCAAATAGAGAAGTCACAATCGACTTATTGTACCATATAACTAAATAAAATATTATGATCGACTTATCTCTATCTGAGGAGTGGATTGCATGCTTGGAGAGATTACTTCTTAATTACAAAAGTAGATCGGAGGTGACCTAGTCAGAGAAGAAGAAAAAATATGTTGACTTGTGAGGTTTCGTTTGAAGATTCTCGATTAACAAACAACAAACAAACAATTACAAAATGTGCCTAAAAGGATGATCTAGTTATTAAAAAAATTTTTTTAAAAAAGAAAGAACTATAGATCATGCATACGCGATATAATTGATGTCGTTTATACATATAGGTGAGCCGAATGTATATAATTGAATAGAGTAGATAAATTGAACTTATCTCGATCAGAAGAAAATCACGGTGGTGAAATGAAAACAGATCCGTCTTCGGCAACCTCAACGGTGGTTAGGGTTTTTGTTTTTTTTGTTTTTGCTCAGACGGCTAGGATTTCGTGCTGATAATGTGTTATGAAAAGAATATAATAGATCTGTTTATTTCATTAGGAAGGCAAGCTTTATATATGATACAAAATTAGGGTTTAGGTTTAACCCTTTAATGAGTTTAGACTAGTGGACCTATAATGGACATCCATTAATATGAGTTCATAACAATTAGATGATTTTTTAGTTTATCTTTATATATGTATACAACCATGAGTATCAAAATTCTATTTGGCAGGCTTTCAAAATTTTGGAGATCTTTTTTTGAAATTCTTGTTTTTAAAAAAATACACATCTTACATAATATAGTAGAATAATGAAAAAAACCCCTCAAATAATGTTAGATCATTTAAACCCCTCAAGTATTTTTTTAATGAAACATCCCCATGAGTAAAAAAATTTATTGATAAAATCACTCAACTACCTTCATATCCATTTTAAATCCCTAAATTATATTGATGAGTTTGACGTAGATTATTTGAGCTTTTTGAAGGTAGGAAATATTTAAATCTAATGAAATTTGAAAACTCAGATCATAGTGGTAATTTAGTCGCAAAGTAATGGGATTAAGGAAGCGTGGTGGCAATTTAGTGGAAATTTTTTCCACCACAATGCGACTTCACATTGTAGTGACAAATAATCCCTAAACATAAAAATGTAATTTGGTGGGTTAATTAATGTGGAACCACATTCTTTTGCATTGAAATAAAAAAGTATAAATAGTTGAATGTATGTAGTACATTGCACTAATTGAAATTTTTATAATAATCTTGAGAAGAATTATGTATGAAGAAGATATGTGTATTAAATACTTATATGAGTGTTTGAAGTGATATAAAATGAATTTGGTCCGAATATTTTTTTTATTCATAGACATCATAAAATATTTGGAATAGATTAACCCAATGTATACTAATACTTTTGTAATGTCTAAAAATCTAAATATATTCAAAAATAGAAAATTAAATGATAATAGTCACATTGTGGTTGCAAAGTAGTGGAATTAGAGAAGCGTAGTGACACTTTTGTCGCAAAGTAGTGGGATTAGGGAATGGTGGTGGCAATTTAGTGACAATTTTTTCCAGCATAATGTGTCTACAAGCTTATGTGGTCACTTAATAGTCGCACTGTAGTGGCAAATAACCACTAAACATATAATAAATTCAATTTTATTTACTAAAATTTGTTTTTGTTTAATACAATTCCTAAATGATTTGTTTTGAACTTTGTTTTTGTTAACATCATACTTACAAAAGCTACTAAATAATATGTACATAAATTTTAAATGCATACATGATTTGGGTGGAGGGATTATTGGAGGATTTTCAAGAGATTTTGTGCTTGACTTCCTCTTCATTTGTATGTATAAGACCAATAAAAATAACATTGAAAGTAAAGGTTTTCGAAATATTTTAAAACCCTGTATTTCTAAATTATGTTATTTACTTAACACAAATCGTTGTTTCAACACAATGAAAGTAGAAATGTTTGCAAATTTGTTATATTAATACATAGGTTTATCAATCTTTACTTAATGGAAGGTTTGTGGTTATTTTATGAGAGAAACAAATTTGCTATATATCTATACAATTAATTCACTCCTTAATTATGAATATAAGTTTCCTTTACATGTCTTATAAAAATCTTGATCACGGACAGGTTGGTGGGAAAATTTAAGTTTGATTGATTATATTGATGTATTTGATTGAATTTATCAGTGAATAATTAATCTTTATAATTATGTCAGTTGAAAAATATTACGTATTAAATTATTAACTGTGATTTGATTGATTGATTTCATTACAATCTTTGATTACTCGATTGTATCATTCATTTATTAACTTATTTGAAATAAATACATTGTACAATGTTTTTTTGCCGTGGAAGCCCCTTAGCCTATTGGTTAAGGTTTTAAAGGCTTCTACACCAGGTCTGGGGTTGGAACCCCAGAAAGTACAATTTCTGCAGATTAAAGAATACACAGGTTTACGGAAGTCCAGAGGTGATGCAGGCAGAACCGTTCATTGTGGTCTTGTGCATGGCGGAGAGCTGTTCATCGTATGTGTGGTACATGTAAGACCGTCCGTGGTTGATCCATGTTGCGGGGAGAGCTGCATCGTGGAGTAGTTATCCGGAGGGGGTGTTCATTTGATATGTATTGTGTATTGCGGAAAGAGTTACACCATGGGGTGTTATTTGATCAAATTAAAAATTATTTGTAATAGAGATTAGATTTACAAATGATAAAAAATAAGAAATTAGTCGATAATCTAAAATCAGTTATTTAAAAAATGTTTTTTGTATTTTAAGTATACCGTGACTACCAACATGATAAATTTTATTAATTAGAAAATGCTCATTCGTTGGCCCAAAAATTCAGTTAATCAGCTATAGTTAATTCTCAAGTTATTGGACAGTTTAAATGGGTTCTTGCTGGTAATTTTACGTTTTAGGAATTTTATAATATTCATTCATAAATTTTGATGATCTAATCTGACTTTAGTATCAAGCGGTTGTATAAGTAATTAATGCAATGATCTTGTTTGCCGAATTTAAAAATTTAATTGAATGAAAGGTTGTGTATTCACGAGATTTATCTAAATATTTTCTTTTATCTGATTGGTATTTAATTCTTATACTTTAATATCAAGTAACATCAATAAAAAATATTTATTAGGATTTCATGTGTATAGTTTAATTGAATCTAACGATATTAATCACATGATTTACGTTAAAATAAATATTATGTAATTGATGTTGGTAATCTCATAATTTATTGCATGTGATATGATTAGTATATTCGTTTATTTATTTTAAGATGTTAATAGAACACACATACAAATTTAACATATACCAGTCGATGTGTTTCCTAATTACCAAATTCCTGGCCGATCAAGTATTGTATCTTCTCTAACATAATTACACACTACTATATATTACAAATGATTTTTATTACTAACTGATGAAGGAAGACTCACGTTAACAATATAGTGACCCAAATGACTTCATACAATCCACACAAAAAAAAGTCTTTGTTCTACAGAAATTACACCGTATGTAACCAAATGAGCCAATGCCAGAGTTTCCAGCCGCCTGAACAACCAAAATGATGACAAAGCATTTAGTAAATGAGACTAACTTGAAATTCTTACATGAGTTCATCCACCTCCACATATCTCTTTAGCACTTGTTATTCCATAGAAGCATTTAGTAAATGAGACTAACTTGAAATTCTTACATGAGTTCATCCACCTCCACATATCTCTTTAGCACTTGTTATTCCATAAGTCGACCTCCATCATCTTATATCTCACAGCAAGTCAATCTATGAAGACATGCAAAATTGAGACAAACATAAAAAGGACATCTTTAGAGAATCGATTTCAAATCTTCAATAAGGACAAAACAAAAAAAATTAAAGAAACCTGTTAACAATTGTGACAAGCACAAAAAAAAAAACCCCTAACATTACAAAGACACTACAACAACAATCATCAGCTCTACAGATAATCTGATTCGCTAATCAAAAATTGCAAAAACATTAAACCAATTATATGAGAGGTGGGAAGTGTGAGAATCTCATACACAATATTAATTCGAAAGCAGTGGCGAGAGGCGAAAAGAAACGAATAGAGAGAGAGACACAATATGAGAGAGAGGCAAATCACAAATCAATATATGAGAATCAGTAGATAAACAAACGAAGATTCATTTCCTGGATCTCCATCGTTCTTCAAAGATTCATTCTCGTCAAAGAAACGATGATTCATTCCCCACATCACAAGAGTTTAATTAATAAGATTACTTGTGAATTAATAGGAAGAGGGATTAGTTTACCAAAAAAAAGAAAAAAAAACTGAAAACAAAAAAGAGATAATTGTTATGAACTCATTATGAATGTCCAATATAAGGCACATTAACCATATGAATGTTCTAGAGGATTTGGGACCCAAACCAAGACCTAGACTTGTACATAGTCATGTTAATATGAAAACCCTAGTGACTTAATGCATTTTCGCTCGCGTTCAAACGCCATTTCCACCTTAACGCACGCATGGAGATAAGTATTCATTTATGAGTTAAATTAGTTTGGTTGATGATTTGTTGATTCAAGAATATCACGATCCATGTTTTATTTTATTATAGTTGATTATTTCTCCATTGAGCACATGCGTAATTGGTGGATTTATTCAATTAATATACTCATGTTTTAATATGTCGCGTTCGTTTATGTAAGTTTCATGATTCACATGTTTTATTGATTATATTTGGTTGATTCATCATCCATGAACACAATCACTAAACGAGATGAGAGATCGCTTTGTTGTTGAGGATATTGTTAAGATCGGTTCTTTCAGCTTTATTCTTATAATCATCATATGTAGGTCAGTGTTATAATATCAAACGCTTTATTATTTAATTGCCACTATCAATATACCATAGTCACATGCCTATTAGAATCATACTGTTTCATTACATTCCGTAAGTATAACAAGGTGTTTAATATTTTGTCATGTGGCATTATAAAATCATTTGGTCGTATCTCAGATTTAGTTAATTATCAAACTGTGCATTTGACCTAGTTTTAGAGTATTGATCGGTGACTTATCGTTAAACCGCTATGTATGTTGGTTTACGAGCTTTTTTATTTGATTCTTTTTATTTTTTCACGTTTCCTAAATTTATATCTTTGTTGTTTCATGATCACAACAATCGTCTTACCGAGTTCGTATTTGTTTACTGACGACGTTAACCGATTTCGTTCTGGTTACGTTTCCGCTTCAACGTGAGGTATGTTAACTAGTTCTGATCTCTCCCTCACATCATCACATCGAGATAAGTTTTATCGCATATTTCAATTGACTCATGCTTGATAATTATCGATGTTAATTTAATTAACATGAACACACTAAGTGGAATTAATATGTTATTATACTAAGTATCTATATGCCTCTAACGGAAATAAGTTACTCTCAAATTTAATTATTGTTATAGAAATTTGTTTTCATGATTTATAATACTGATATGGCTTTATGCGTTTTATGATTGATTTTATATTATTTTATTGAGTTATATTTATGTGCTTGTTATTTTAATAATGAGATAAAATGTATCCAGAATTTTACGAATATGTAAGGTAAACCAGAAGTTTACAATTAATGAAAAGAAAACTAGAAGTTTACGAATATGTATGTTAAACCAGAAGTTACCAATTAATGAAAAGAAAATTAGAAGTTTAACAAAGAAATTTAATTATTTGGCTTAACCGGATTGGTCATCATGGTTTAATGATGCAATAATATAATGAAAAGAAAAGAAAAAAAAAATCATAAAGACATTTAATGAAGAAAATACTTCCTAATAATTTCTTATACGAAGCTTTGTTCAAAAGACAAGCTGATCATATGGCTTTCACCAGCCATATAATTTGAAAGTTAACACTATACGAGGAGATGGTTATGGGCAGATCACCCACCATGTGAAATTTTAGTTACCTTGTGGTCCTAATATAGATATGGAGTTGATGGACGCATTGACTCGATGGTCACATATAGTTAGTTTGATAATGCTGGTGAATTTACGTCTCAAGTGTTCAACATCCCGAAGCTTATGTTCAAAAAGAAAATGGTTAAGTGATTCTCATCAAAGCCATGAAAACATAATGTCCCCCATATTATTGGTTTAGGGTCGGATACCAAACTGTTTCCATCTGAAAAAAATATTTGAATGTGAAAAGTGCTCTACCACAACGATATAAGATGGATCCTTAAAAGAGGATAAAACATATGTTGGATATGACAGATAATTAAAATATTAGAGCCATCCACGATGGATTTATATAAGGCTCGATTTGCAGACTGTCATTTTAGTGAGTCAGTTTATCCAACATAAGGAGGAGAAAATAAACAGCTGAAGAAAGAAATTACTTGCAATGAATTATCAATGATCCTCAGACTAAAGAATCTGAATGCTAGAAGTCCAAAAGATCATTCATATGATAGCGTAATAGATGCTAGAAGCTTTTACTGACCCAAACAGAATGACAAAGTCACATATACCAGCTGTCCTAGAAGGACAATATTTTAAATGCTAGTGAGTCTAAAGATCGCATGAAGTGTGAAGACCAATTGGTTCCATACATTAACATCATCGGAAGATAAAAGGAGCATAATTAAGTTGACCAGGCCGAGGAAGAAAATATTATAAGGGGTCTCCAGAAAAGACATTCATATGACAAAGATAGAAATTTAGGAACCTGACAAAGAAAAAAAAATCTAGCTAGTTATGTCATGTCTGGAAATGAAGAAACCGGAAAGCAAATCGACATCAAAATATTTTGCATGCTATGAACAGTTGATATTAAGTAAAAGAAAGAGGATCATGAAAGAAAATCTATTGAAAAGTGTACACATAATTTTTATAGGCTAAAATGGAAAGGAACAAAGAGAGCCAAAAGTGAAAAAAGGAAACAACGATAAATATTACAATCTCTGGTAGAGATGTATTTGGACCAGTTGTTCATACATTGTAAGTGTAAACCCAGTGAAAGATAGATGAGTTTTTGTGTGAAAGAATCATGAAAATTGTGAAATTGTGAGCTATAAGCACATTTGGTTGGATAAAGATAGTCACAAAGACATGAAATAAAATATGAAGAGATACATTCTCTTGTGGTGGATAGTAGTATGTGTATACATATCCCTGAAGGATTAATGATATATTTTGCTCTTGAGAAAAATTCAGATCGCATATAAATGAAAATAAGTCATGAAAATATCTATGAGAATCTATCAGAAGATCAAATGTATCTTTAATATAAAAATCACTGAAACTCCTGCAAAGTTTATGTATGGATTGAAATAATCAGAGCGTATGGTGGTATCATCGCCCTGTGAGTACTTGATAAAGAGAAGACTATAAGAATGAGCTTATTAGTCCATACATATTTATAAAGAGGTTTGGCAAAGGATTTGTTATACTTGATGTAATGTTGATGATTTGAACATGATGAAAAGTAGGCTTATATTGATCGAATCCAGCGGAAAAGATGTTATGGTGAAAAGATCCTTGGAGGCTTTTCCATACGAATGCTCACATATATATGGTCTTGAAGTACCATAGTTAAACTAATGTGAAAGCAATTTATGATTTCTTTCATGATTGAGATGGAATTTTATATGACAAGAAGGAAAGCCAAGTTGGTAATTTTTCCATGATTAGCAAGAATAACTCGATGTATTAGAAATTGTTTTAAGAGATTATATGCAAACGAACATGAAGCTCAAATGCTATAAAAAAAATCTTTTGTGTAAGATGTTATGGACCAGAAGTCCACGGGGAGATCATATGACAATCATAAAAATTTGTCATTAAGAATTATGATTATATTAATCCAAAAAATGGTATATCTATGTTCGAAATGCATCTCTTAACGAAGATGCTTCCGAGGGAGATATATATATGAGACAAGCATGGTTGTCCTCTTTTTCTTTATCATGGTTTTTATCCCATTGGATTTTTTTATGACAAGATTTTCACGAGGCAACAAAACATGCGTATGATAGACCCCTTATGAGAAGTGATAATTACAAATGACATACAAAGTTCTATCAGATCCCCGAAGTATTGATGATGCATAAAAATGAGACCGAGAAAAGAAGATTGGTGATGCTACAAATTCCTTCAAGTGAAGATTAGAAGACTTATTTACCAAGACGCTTCCAATTACTACTTTCAAGAAATTACTTCATCATATTAAACTACGTCGTCTCAAATATTTGAAGTCTTGTACTCGTTAGGGGAAGTAAAGGGAAATATTTGAAGTCATAAACTTCAGCGCGTTGCACTCTTTTTCCCTTAACCATGGTTTTTCTTATTAGGTTTTCCTGGTAAGGTTTTTAATGAGGCAACATCTTAGCGCATTAGAGATTAGTTTATTGTAATAATGGTCATCCAAGGGAAAGTGTTATTATGAACTCATTATGAATGCCAATTATAGGACCATTAACCATATGAATATTCTAGAGGACTTAAAACTCAAACCTAGACCTAGACTTGTACCCTATATCAGTCATATTAATCTATTAGAATAATATACAACCCAATTATTCACAACAATAATCTATATTACATTATTACTTCTTTTTAATCCGATGTACTTAGGTAATCTTTTCAGAATAAATTAAAAATAGAATCGGATGTACTGAGGTAATCTTTTCAAAATAGATTAAAAACATAATCCTTTCTAATTAATTAGATCGGAAACTTTAATATTTCCATTGCGGTGTTCTTCTTGTGTAATAAGGGTTTTTCCAGTTTCAATCCATTTTGAAAAGATTTTAGTACTGTCGTCCATAACAAAAAAAGAATTAATGTTCCACGGTTTATTGAGATGGTAATGCACGAAATGGGACCGATAGCGATACGTAGGATATGCACTACGTACATCCAGCTACAACTAACACAGATAATTATAACATTTTCCCTCTTGAATAATTAAGATTGCCGTATCCATTGGTGGACCCTAAAGCAAGACCAACACACCAACTATTTCTCATTTTTATTTATTATTTCCCAACTACAAAATAAAATATATTCATCAATCATTTCTTCTAAGCCTTTCCCTTTAACATTTACCGACCCAAATTTTGCATACTCTACTTCTACAATGCTCCCATTCGCCAACTACTACATTTCTTCACCATTTATCTCCGAGAACGACATTAGCAGCAACAACAAGAGGTCGAGGAAGAAGCAACGTCCGATGACTATTTATCGCGAAGAAGGAGCTGATTTGGAGGTGGTTAAAGCAGCGGCGTGGGCTTGGTACCAAAGGAAAGAAGGCAAACCGATCATAAGAGAGTTTGATCTAGCAAGAGCACCAAGAACACCTCGACCTTCACGGTACAAGATCGAAGCCACCAAGAACATGATCCTCTCGGAGAATAGGGTTTTGGCCGAGAATAGAGTTTCCAAGTCTTCGGTCTGGTACACGAATTACCCTTTTCGTGATGATCAAGAAACGCAATACTCTCGCCTGCTTGATACTTACGAGAACATCTCCAAGAGGATTAATATTGATGATTCTAATCTCTCCGTGAGTTCGAGCAATGTTTTCCAGCTCAACGACCGTGGAAATAATAATCTTAATCGTAATCATGCTTATGGCTGTGATGATCATAGTTTGTTGCAGAAGAGAGTCGGTCATGATACTAATAATACTACTATTAGTGGTAGAAAAAATGATAACAAGAGTTATAATGATGGCTTTCTGAAAAAAATGAGCAAGAGAATTTTGTGGAAGGGAATAACTGTGATGGGTCCAGGGTCGACGGTTTGTGGGAGAAGCGGCGACGTGGATTTACGGGCTTCTCAGGCTGGCAGGAGAACGGTTAAGGTTGCAGCTGCGGCCGAATCTTTGGTCAGCTCGGCGGTAAGTGGCAACACTCGAACTGGTCGTCGCTTACTTTAGTGGTTCTTTGGTAGTTCAACTTTGAAGACTTTTTAGGCTGGAAGGCATTTTTGTCTTTTGAACATTCTTTATGTTTTAAATGTACATTTCTTAATTTCATTTGGTGGTACTCATACTAGCTTGTATTTTCTATCAGTTTGAGTAAATATGTACATCTTCAGGAAAAGATTAAAAAGAAAAAGTTTGAGTTTGTTATGTGATATATATTGCTAAATTACTATATTTACGTTTTTGTTGTTGTCTGAATAACATTAAAAACGATAAGTACAAGGGTGCTACAGTAACAATGTCCAGAGTCTAAACCTTAAGAAAGGAGACAAGATAAGATTATAGTTTAGGAAAATGGCAGAGAAGGAAAACACAAGAAAACGTTTATGGTTCTAAAATTAAAACCAATACCATAAAACAAACAATTGTCAAAAACTGCATTAAAATCGAGCAGAATTCCTTGTAAATACTCGGACTAAATTTTTATAAGCAAATTACTATTCGAACTTTTGCACTCCACACTTTCCTACTCCAACAAATTATTTTACCCATTTGAATACTTCAACTAATAATTTTGCCTATTTTACAACCTCGATCTAACATACACGTAACGTCCGTTTTTATTTTATTTTTTAATATTTAAATATTAATATTTTAATAAATATAACAATATATTTCCCAAAATGTTTTTAAAAATGTTATAAAAATAATTCTGAAAATTCAAGAAAAATTATTTTAAAAAATTCCAAAATTTAAGAAAAGAAAACACAAATTTCAAATAAAAAATAATTAATGTTTAGTTTAATTTTTGCAGAAAAATCAATTCCAAAATTTATAATATTAAATTCAAAACATATGATAAATAGGGTTTCAAAATTACATATGTTGATATTAGTTTTTTTAGATAATAAATAATATTAACATATATAATTTTGAAACCCGATTTATTATATATTTAGAAATGGGAGAATCTCCAAAGAGAAATTTTAAGAAATGTCCCTTTGCATATGCCCCATTTCAAAAATACCCTAATTTATCTTTCAAAAATGCACTTTTGGATTTAAAGTTGAATTAAAGTTTAATTTAAGGCTTAAATCTTGTAGGGTTAGGGTTTAGTGCTTTACAAACTATTTGAGTTTATGTTTGAGGTATTAGGGTTTAAATTTTAGGAGTTTTGGATTTATTAAGGATTAAAAAAAAATTAGGGTTTAGAATTTTAGGGTTTTAACCCTAAACCCTAAAATACTAAACTCAAGATTTTAAACCCTACAACCCTACTAAACCTTATAGAATATTTTAAAATATTTAAAATGGTAATTTAGATTGAACTAATATATTTTTCAAAAATAGCCAAAAAGGGATATTTTTAAAAATGTGCATCCAAAATATGCATTTTTTAGATTCTTTCATCTCCAAAATACCATCATTTGAAGTGCTAGTTCCAAAAATACCACTAAAAATTTTATTTTCCGAAAATACCACTAAAGTTTTAATGTTCAAAAATACCATTAAATTTAGATTAATTTTTAAACATTCAAAGCTAAACCCTTAACCCTCAAAACTAAACCCTAAATATAAAATAATTAACACAAAAAATATTCTAAAACTTAAAAAAATATTTTTAGAATTTGTGGTATTTTTTGAAAACATAAATTTTTAGTGGTATTTTCGAAAAATAAAACTTATAGTGGTATTTTTGGAACTATCACTTGAAATGATGGTATTTTAAGGAATTTTTTGGAATTGGTTTTTTTCTGCTAAAATTAGAATAAAATATATTTTTTTCTTTTCTTAAATTTAGAATTTTTTAAATATTTTTTCTTGAATTTCCATAATTTTGTTTTGGGTTTTTTACATTTTTAACGATTTTTTAAAAAAAAACTAGGAAATATATTATTGATATTTATTAAAATATTAATACTTTAATACTAAAAAATCAGAAGATAGCGGACGTTAAGTGTCTGTTAGATTGAGGTTGTAAAATAGGCAAAATTATTAGTTAAAGTATTAAAATGGATAAAATAATTAGTTGGAGTAGGAAACTGGGCAGTGCAAAAGTTCGGGTAAGAAAATGCTTATCAAAATTTAGTTCGAGTATTTACAACGAATTTTCCATATCACATACATTGAGATAATTAACCTAAAATCAATTAAACCACAACTCCGGAAAGAAAAAAAAAAAAGATGGGACCAAACTAGCGCAAAGCAAAAAAAAAACAAAGAATAACGCCATTACCGCCACTCCAAAAATTAAAAAGAACCGTTACAGCATATGCTCCAAGGAAAAACCCTTGAACTTCGGTTGGGGAAACACCAAGAAGGGTTAACAACTCTTGCTTGTGGATACTCGCAAACCAATTTTAGACACCTATATAGAAAGAGTTGATCACCTTCACGCAAAGAGAAAATTGAAGATCAAAAATATAAATCATTCATAAACTACAAAAAAGCCTCACGAAAGAACTAGTAGGTTCCTCTACATCGAAATACCATCCAATTGGTGAGCGCTGACATATCGTGGTTTTTATGCTTTTTATCCACGATAAAAGTGTTTTATCGAATCTTTTAGGTGATTTTATAGTCTTTATTAGTATTTACAGGTTAAAGCACGCATTTGGTAATTTTGGAGCCTTTTAGAGTGTTTTGGAGTTTTTGGAGCCAAAGTAGCAAAATGATAATGCAGAACCAGTCTGAAGGATTTCAAAAATCATATCATATGGAGGTCTTTCCGTTGGAGTTTTGATCTCATATGTTAATACAAGATAGGAAATTGAGTTAGCTTCACTTTGGTGGTGGTTTCAACTCATTCTGATTTATGTTGAGGAGATATGACATTTTTAGTGAAGACATGTCGTTATGGCGAGCAAACAGAGCAAGCCGAGGATTGGCTTGGTGTCGAACGACATCCACAACGGTGTCGAACGACACCCCCCTATCAAACAGCAAAGGAAAGACTCCTTTTATTGCATAAACAGCCCCAGAAGTTATGAAAAGTCTCTAGAAGACCCAAAACGTGTTTTGGCTGTATAAATACTTCTTTTTACGTGTAGTTTTCATAGATCTGAAATTCTTTTGAGACTTAAGCAAGGAGATTGTTCCATAGCTTTTAGGGAGAAGAAATCTCAGTACTCGGCCAGTTAGAGATGAATTTTTGAACCCTCTTTATTTATTTATTGGATATCTCTTTTACATGCATTCTTCTTTAATCATGTTGATTGTTTCAATTAATATGAGTGAGTAGTTTGCTTGTTAGGCTTAGGGTATTTTTAGGGAGAAGAAATTTTATTAGTCATTACCCTGCCAGTTAGAGAAGAATTTCTGAACCCTATTTATTATTTATTGGATATCTCTTTTACATGTATTCTTCTTTAATCATGTTGATTGTTTCAATTAATATGTGTGAGTAGTTTGTTTGTTAGGCTTAGGGTAATTCTAGGGTTTATAATGAATTGATAGTTTAAGATAATTGTTAGAGGAATCATACATAGTTCTTCATCTAAAATTGTGCTTAGTACTAGTTCATTGATTGGCCACTTTGAATTAGATTATAGGTTAATTAATTGATGCGAAAGCATGATTGATTGCTGGAATTATTTTAGATGAGCAAAATACTTATCTGCAAATAAATTTGTTTTAGGATTTTGTGAACCAATTGAACTTATGATTAATGCTTGTCTTTATTTATAGGATTTGCAAAGAAAATTGGGATTCTAGGATTTAGACATAGATAATTTTCGCAACGACAGTTGGCTGNTGATTGATTGCTGGAATTATTTTAGATGAGCAAAATACTTATCTGCAAATAAATTTGTTTTAGGATTTTGTGAACCAATTGAACTTATGATTAATGCTTGTCTTTATTTATAGGATTTGCAAAGAAAATTGGGATTCTAGGATTTAGACATAGATAATTTTCGCAACGACAGTTGGCTGATTTTACATTAGTGATGTTCTAGGACAGATCTTAATTATCCTCTTAATACTATCTTATCTATGAATTTCATATTACCCAAAGAATTACCCAAGGACTAGCTTTTGTCTCATTAATTTAAACCCATTCTCTACAGCTTTGATTAATAGTTATTCGTTAGTCATATTTATAAAATCTGCATAGTGAAGTTTTAATTCTTTAATTTATAGTGCAACTTAAAGTCTTTGTGGATTCGATCCCTTAATACTACAGCTAATTAGTTTTGCTCTTGCAGTTAGCTCTTAGAGTAAATTTGAGCATATGAAGCGCCAAAAAAAAAACTAAATTGAATTTGAACAGGCAAACTCTCCGAACATGACATAACATACAAAGAGCTCGGAAACTATGGAGCTAAACCATATCTTGCCAAATTCTTCGAGACTAAGCACGAACCCACTAACCGACACGTGGAGCAAGACCATCAGAGTAAGATAAAAAAAAAGCACCATCATAGCACAAGCAAAGCCAAGGAAGATTAGAAAAAAAAATCGAGTGAAATACCCTTGCGGAGAGAGAGTCTAGATCCATAACAAATTGTCTCTCAGATCACATGAAGAAGAAGATGTCCGCCATCCAAAACAGCACCATGGACATCAACTCCGCCATCATAGTTTGGTAATCAACCTTTGAAAAAATTGAAAATAAACAATTGATAGGGTGCACTTATGCATGTTTTAAGCATTTTATTATGATCATTTAGTCTCTTTATTCATGCATTTAATGATATTGTGTTATGCATTTAGTAACATTTTGCATATTAGTTCATTTTAGGACTGTGTTATGCATTCTTGCATTTTGCATGCATATGTGCACTCTTTTGTACCTTTTGGAGTATGGAGCTTAAGTAATATCTCAAATACATGGATCTGGAGTTTTGGATGCATTTTGGGAGTTTGGAAATGAAGATTCAAGATTTGAATGCAAAATGATGTTTTACCCGCATAAGCTTCATCCGATGTGCTTCAATGATGAGTCTAAATGGAGGTCTTCCTCTAACTGAAATTATCTGAATTTTGTACATCATATCAATATTTTAGTCAGGTGTCCAATGCAGAAGACCTCGTGTCATTTGAAGCTCTGAGCAAGAAGTTACAAGCACATTTCTGGAGGTACCTGTAATCTGTGCGCAAGTGAGAAAGTTTGGGAAAAATCAAATTTTCTGCCTTGTGTCCCACCGGCCAAACCAACCGGCCTTGTCACGAGAGGATTATGACAAAACACGTTGACCATATTTCTTTTATTTAATTACCTTTTTTTCCTTCATTGTTTCTTAAGCCATTTTTCTCCTAGTCTTTTTTTTTCCCTAAAATCTTTGTAAATATCTTGGATACCTTTTGTTTTTGAGATTTTAAGATTATGATTCTTGGCTTCATCATACTCTTAATCTCTCTTTAATTATTTTTAACCTAGTTTATCTTATTGCTTTTATTTTTTTTAGTTATGCGTGAGTAGATTTTTAATTGGTTCTTGGGTTTGGTAAATTTAGGAGTTTTGAAGGTTCATTAGTGGTGGAATTAGGTTGAATTATGTGTTTTCTCAAACAATTTGGTTATTAATGCCATTTTAGACTTGATCTCTCTAAGTTAGAACTTATGCATTAGTCTTGCACGAAAGGTCTTCAATGAAATGCTTGAAACAACATTTTGTTTAGCTTTGCTTCCCTAACCATTGAGAGATTATGTTAGGGGGGTTAGTGGTTTACTGGACTTACTTATTAATGCTTAATGATCTTTTATTTTTGCAATTGAGAGATTAGTGGAATTAATGATCGTTAAAATTGATTAGTGCCACGAGAATGGATTAGTCTTAAATTAGTGTTTCATTGCTTAGGATTGTACTTAAATACTACCCAACCACTATTTATTTAGTTTCCTTAAGTAAGTGGCGATTAATGGTAGATTAGAATTGATCTCCCGAAGTCTATATCTTAGGTTGATTATCACCTGAAAGGTGCTCGATAAAATGCCTGAAAGATGTTATACTTAGCTTTTATTCCCTAGTCAACGAAAGTTGATGTTATGGTGATTATTGGTATATTGAGATTGTTCTATCAATGCATATTGATTAGAAAATTTACAATTGACAGATTAGTGAAAGGGCTAGATTAGTAAAGTGATTAAGATCACAAAAGTGGGTGAGTCAATAACTAATGTATCAATGCCTAGGAGTGTGCTTAGTTAGTATTCAACTACCATTAGTTAATCGTTGACTCACCTTGATCACATTGCTAGACTCAAGTGCCAACTCTTGCTTATTGAATTTTCTTAATCATTTTATTACTTGCTTAATCATTTTGTTTACTTTATATTTTCTACTAGTTTTATTAAACCAATCCTTAGAGAGTTTGTAAAGGCCAATTTAGATATACATCAACAATCTTTCTTAAAACCTCTGGATCAAATCAATACATGAATCCGTAAAAAAATCTTGAAGGTTGACCCAAAAAAAAAAAAAAAAAGAAAGGAAGGGGGG
>OVAP01000925.1:0-28450 GCA_900406295.1 Aurinia saxatilis
AGGAAACCTGATAGTCCCTAAGTGGTTATGATAGGTCAGTTTTCCCTACAGGTAATTCCGGAGAGTACCTGTTTGCTGGATTTTGGACAAACGCCTCATCAAAAATCACCCTCTGTTGGACCGAAACGAGCCCACATCTCTTCTTCAAAAACAGCCCATGTCACTTGGATATGATCTTCACCGAAAGCCTTTGATGTTGCCTGCCACCATTCATTGGTTTCGCCTTCAAGATGGTGAGATGCATATTGCACGCGCTGCTCTTGGTAGGAGAAATATTGTTCCACCTTACTGATCCAAGACGTCGGATCCCCTCCACTAAACTTGGGAAATACTAGCTTCACATGACGATGTTGTTGAGCGAATGGATTTGTGTTTTCTACTTTGTTTGTAAAATGATTGAAAGTGTGGGTGTCGTCTTCTGGTCTCCGAGGTCGCATTGTTCTTGTAACACCCGGCCTCTCTGAACACGCAAGAGACCAGATGTTAAGAACAATTACAGAACACAAATTTCAGCTCATGTTCACAACAGTTGTCATCGAAGCCTTGGTGCCCTCTTTTGCAAATCGAACACCAGTTTTAACACATTGAACTCAAATCTCTTAAATCTGAAACAGGGGAAGAGGAGGGGTGAGCAACTCAAGAATACTCAGTGAGGGTGAGTTAAGACTCACCAAATCCACCAATACACAAAGCAACCAGCTAGGCAAGACAAGACAACCGTGCTATCAAGTATGAGCAAATCATAATTCTATCGTCAGATGCATATATACACAAAATAACAAAACAACATGCAGTTTCAGAATTTATAAATAATAAAAAAATAAAAACCAATATTGGATACCAAATCCCTTCGGTTACCAGAACCGGACCCTTTGGATACCAAATCCGGGTATTATTATTGGATACCAAATCCCTTTGGATTCCCAGATCCGGGTAATTATCATTGGACACCAAATCCCTTCGGTTACCAGAATCGGACCCTTTGGAGATCAAATCCGGGTATTATTATTGGATACCAGATCCCTTCGGATTCCCAGATCCAGTTAATTATAACCGTCTTAGATATCATATCCCGATCAGTTCAGTTTACAACACTCAATTAACACAATTCATGCAACAATTCATATTCCTTAAACTTTCTAGTTCAAATCAGCTATCAACTCAAGACAAATACAACACAAGCACATCAACAAGCATACAAAACATCAGACTATCATTGACTTGATTCACCAGAAACTAAGATATATGGGTGGAGAAGACCGAAACATGTCCTCACCTGAAAACTGGTTCGGACAGAAACGACAGGCTGAGGCAAAATGCCTATAACTCTCTGCATGGAACTCGGATCGCCATGATTCTTGTCTCCATGGAAAGATGACGTATGGACCTTCGTTTTGATAGGTTGGGCACCGTCTGAATCATTCTGCAACTCCAGATATGCCTCTTGCAAAATGGCTGTTCGGACTGAGAGATGGTGTTGCAGACAGACTGGACCTCCTGGAGTAGAACAGCCATAACTTCTTCATCCCTAATCAGATCATGGTGATCTCAGGCTTCATTGAAAGAGGATATTCAGATCTTCACGTTGATGGTTGGCTAGTCATCTAATTCCTTCTGAGTCACTGGAAAAACGCCTCGCAAGGTGGTTGTTCGGATTGATGAATGCTGTTGCGGCAGACTAGACATCCTGGAGGAGAATGGCCATATCTCTCTGGATATACTTCCGATTGAGGCGATCTCAGGCTTTATAGAAAGCCAAGACACAGATGTTCACAGCCATAGGTGGATCGTCACACTATTCCTCCTGGATTGTCGCGGAGAAGCCTTGAAAGTCACGGCTCTTGAAGGATAAAGTGGTAGACAATGAGGAGCGGGAAGAGGTGGACTGACTTTAGTGGTAATGCAGAGTCTCCATGAACAGAGAATATGAGTGATTGAGAGGGGAGGAAGAAGTGATTTACACCTAAGAGAAATTAGGGCTCTTTTCCTTTTTTTTTAGTTTTTCTGTTTTTGCAACATTAGGATAAAAGTCTCTAGAGATTTCACTTTGATTCCTCAACAAAGTTTAATAACTGAAACAATCCCGGTTTAAGGGAACCGGGGTGTTACAGTACTGGTCCCACCCACTTCCCGAGTACTATGAACAAGTTCAAGCAAACGACTTAGTGAGTCTTCTATCCCCGTGAAACGTTCGGTGACTCCAACATTCAACCTTTGGAGCTCATTATGCATCTCGCCAAGACTAGCTTCAAGATTTTCAATTCGTTCTTTGTTACTCATCCTTGACACCTCAGTGAAGTGGTCTGAATCAAGGTGCTTTTTTTTTTTTTCAGAAATCTATGGAGAAAAAAAAAACAAGAAAATAACTGAAAGTAACTCTCGACACCACAAGTGGTCCCAATAGAGATTTGTAAAATTGAATAGAAAAGAAAAAAATGAACGAGCTCTGATACCAAATATTAGAGGTCCCAATCAAAGCTATAGAATTACGAACACAAAAACACAAGAGTTTTTTTTTGGGTAGTTCAATCTTTTTGTTTTTTTTGCATTTATTTATAAAGGGAAGATTGGACACCTACAAACTTAGAACAAAATAACAAAACATGAAAGGAAAGTGGGTTACTCTTCTCCTACAGAACATGAAGTGAAGTAGTGATCCATTAATTTGCAATAAAAGAAATAAAGATCAAGTCATAAGACTCAATTGTTGAACATTGGATTGGGTTTTCTTGCCCAAGTTGAACCAGTCTTCCTTGGTTAACCGGAATTGTTGACTCATCATTCTCTCACTCTGATTTACATTTTGTTGAACCATTGCCTGCTGTAGCTAGTACTTGAAATCTAAGTGATGCAGATGTCCCCTTGAATGTGATCCGGTTTAGCTTGTACTCCTGTTTCCAGCAAGATGATGATCCGTAGTTTTCTTGTCTTTTGCAGCAGCATCGGCCTTTGACCATGTCAGGCCTTTTGCTCGAATAAATTGTTATGATATGTTGGGATCAGCACTATATAAGTACCAACTTGGTCAGGCTTCTGTTGTCGCAATTTTTACTATTTCTCAATAGAATATTTGTTGTGACATACAGTGAGATTCGATTGAAACAAGAGGAAATAGTCGTTGGAATCTTATATACAATTGTGAGCGCAAAAAAACTAGGTAGCGAGCTCACAATGATTCTATAATTTTTTATTTTTAAAAAGATGACGTGTCTTAATACTATTGGATGTGTGACATATCATCAAAACCCGTTTTAATATCTCTACGGCCCATAACGATAAAAAAAATTCTACTAAAAAGGAAGATTGAATTAAAAAAAGGATTACATGTCTTAATACTATTGGATGTGTGACATGTCAAATCCGTTTTAATTTCTCTACGGCCCTTAATGATAAAAAAAGGAAAATTGAATTAGTTTCCAAAATATACTCATTAAAAAAAGGTATACTCATTAACGATAAAAAGTTCAAAAATAAAAGTATACTCATTAACAATGCGTAGGTTGTTGGTAAACAAAAACTTTAAATTAGACAACCTAAAAAATTGGCCAATTAGTAAATACTTTAATCACATCTTTATTTATATAAGTTTTGTAGGTAGGTGAAATGAAACAAAGTTACTTGCTTACTTATATAATCTTTTGCAAATGGTATTATTTGGCAAAAATTCTCTTAAAATTCAAGTGTTTTAACTATAAGATAATATAAAAAAGGAAAAATAGCTACAGTCATGAATTATTTGGATTCCTCGAAAAAATATAGCTAAAGTCATGAATTATTCGGATTTCCCGTGCGGGGAATCACTGTGTTTATTTGTTAATTTTCGCATAGGTTGTTGGGAAAAAAAAACTTTAATTGAATAACCATTTTTGTTGAATCCGTTGAAACGAAGTTACTTGCTTACATATATAATCTTTTGCAAATGGTATTATTTGGCAAAAATTTCTCTTAAAATTCAAGTGTTTTAACTATAAGATCATATAAAAAAGGAAAAATAGCCAAAGTCATGAATTATTTGGACTCCTCGAAAAATATAGCTAAAGGCATGAATTATTTGGATTCCCCGTGCGGGTAATCACTGTGTTTATTTGTTAATTTCCGCATAGGTTATTGGCAAACAAAAAATTTTAATTGAATAACCATTTTGTTGAACCCGTTTAAAGTCATTTTAATTTCTCTATGGCCCATAATGATATAAAAAAAAAGAGTATACTCATCAAAGATGAAAAAAGAAAGGTTAAAAAAACAAAAGTATACTCATTAACGATACAAAATATTATTAACTAGAGAACTTCACTTGCTTACTTATATCATTTTTTTGCTTATTTTATTAACTGGCGAAAACTCTTTTAAAATTTAAGTGTTTGACTATAAAATCATATAAAAAAGAAAAGAGAAAAAGCTAAATTCATGAATTAATCGAATTCTCCGCGCGGGGATTCATTATGTTTATTTGTTGATTTCCGCGTACCATATGGCCGCTACAGGAAAAATAGTATTAAACTTGTCTAGCATATGATAACTATAATAACAAATAACATATCATCATTAAAAGGTTATAAAAACATATAAATAAAGCTACAAAAATCTACTGCTATTCCAAGCTCGATTTATCAATCTCCCACCGTGAGAGTCGTCCGAGTTTTATCAATCTCCCACTTTTTTGGATTTAGAGTTTGTTTAGGGAACCATGGTTTAGAGTTTAGGGTTAAAACCTTATGGGGTGAGGGTTTAGTGTTACATGGGTTTAAGATTTAAGGTTTAGGGTTTAGATTTTAGTGATTTTTGAACAAAAATCTTTTTTTGGTGTTTATATTTTAAATTATAATATACTTTAAAAAAATGTAAACAAAAACATGGTCTTTTAATATTAAAAAAAAAACTACACCAAAAATAGTATTTTTTGAAAATTTTCCTTATATCCGTGCTTTAGAGTTGTTTATTTGTTAATTTTCAGTATCAATTTTCACCACATATTTCAATATAGTCAAGTTGATGTGGTTTCACGCGGTTAAGAAATTCATGTATGTTGATTTTCCAAATAAATTAGAATGGGATTTGACATGTATAGTGATTAGTCGTATCACTTACGTGCCAAATGTTGTTCAATATTGTGAGAGGTCCAACGATTTTTGAAGAAATCCTAACAATTGATGGGTGAAATTTTCTTAAAAATGGATGTTATGCACTAGGTCTGGTTGAGTAACTTTTGGTTTTATGGTTTTTATGTCGTTCTTTACATTGGTTTGGTTTAAATTGAGTATTTGTCTAATATTAAAACGTTTAAAGTTCAACTAATTTAAAATAATTATCGCCGCGTTTTAGCGTGGGGCACCACCTAGGAGACATTATCATATAATTAGGGTATATTCGAAAATAATTTTATAACAATAATCATATTGTATATTTTTTTTGTTTGGATTTATAAATCCCAAATTAAGGTATAATGTCATGTAATATATTAATTTTTATAACAATAATCATATCGTATATTTTTCAGTTTTAGTTTATAAAATCCAAATTAGGGTATAGCGTCACGTAATAAAATAATTTTTATAACAATAATAAAACTGTATGTATATTTTGTGTGTGCTTAAAAATCCTAAATTAGGGTACAATGTCACGGAATAAAATAAATTTATAAAAATAATCATACGTATATTCTTCGGTTTGAGTTTATAAATCTTAAATTAGGGTATAATGTCATGTATACTATCAATATCCTAATTTGAGCATTTATAAAATACACCATAAACTATTAACCAAATAGAAAAATAATATTAATTATGTGTTTTTGTAACGTTTTTTTTTTGCTTTCGGATAATATTTTATTTCTTATAAATAGAAATTTAAATTTGTAATGACATCACATATTATCCCGCACAACCGTGCGGGAAATCATCTAGTTCACAATTAAATGTGATCATATAACTATCAGTAAGTTTGGGGATTATTACTTGTATAGCAGGTTCATATAGAAAACATCCATTCGTTAATGAAGAATGTTTTCTAATAGCAAATTCTTCTAAGATGGTATCAGAGGCGTTATAGAAGCTTGTCCTATAAAAGATGGAATTTCTTTTTTCTTATAACCATGAAAACTGGATCATCTCATTTATTTATTTTATTTTTTCATCTCATTTTTAACCTTCATAAATTGGTTCTTATGTCATCACGGCATGCAACTTGTACAGTTCTAGACAAGGGCATAACTAGGAATTTAAAAAACTCTCACCGAACCCAAACTGTCAAGTACAGAGACAAGTTTTACATTGGCAACTCATAAAACATAAGACAACTAAATTATCGTGTGGAAGAAAGAATGGAGGAATCAGTGTGCTTGATATGACGTGCTTGACCATCAGCAAAAATGACATCCTCACTGCTGTTGTCTAGAGAATGAATAGTCAGGTTTCGAGGTCGGTATCACGATGAGAGGCGCTGATCCATTAAGAGGAGAATGTGTCCGTGGTGGCAGATTGGTGCGATAGGTCCGAGCGTTTGGGGTATCTTGTGTTGATTCTGTGATTACTAACCCACTGAAGAATGTGAGTAAACCGGAATTGGTTTAGCTCATGAGATAAGAAACAATTGATGAATTGCGGTCTGTAGTTCGGTTATCAGTTGGTTCAGGATTAACTTGGTTTGGCTTCAAATCTGTGAGTCAAAGTTGGTCAACAGAAAAGGAAGAAGAAGAAGATTTTGTTTTTAGGCGAACGAGAGGATAAGATTCATATAAAGAGGTTGTTACAACTTGCATTATCCTTCATCTCTGTAACCGTACAATCAATAAGCTCTCTGAAGCTATTGAATCTTGCTTGTGCCGTCAAGCCCCTGTGATTAGCCATTCAAGGTGAACTCAGGGTAAAAACGCTCGTGTCTCTTCTCTTCTTTCTCCATATCACTCTGCTTTACTCTGTTCTTGAATCACACATACAAACGAGAGAATACAGAGAGATTGGTGAGATTGTGTTCGTGAAAGTTTGCGATTTCGTATTCCGTACGGCATCGCGTTTAACAATTGGTATCAGAGCTTTGTTGAAGGCGAGTTCACGAGGTGCTCGACGATATGTCAAATGTGAAGATCGAGGTGGAGAGATTCGATGGATCTGGCGATTTCTCTCTGTGGAAGAAGCGGATGCTTGCACATCTGAGCTTTCTCGTTTTGAAGGATGCGCTTGTCGAGCATACTCCATCTACGGGCGAAGATGAGAATCTTACTGAAGAAGAAAAGAAGAAAAAGGCGAAGGATGAAGAAGATAGGCTTGAAAGATGTGAGAAGGCTCTGGATCTGATAATTCTGAATGTTGGAGATCATGTACTGAGGAAGATTGAAAACTATATAACGGCTGCATCAACGTGGACTGCGCTTGAAAGGTTGTGTCGTTCCAAATCCTTACCTAATCGTATTCATCTACAGAACAAGTTTTACACATTTAAGATGGTAGAATCAAAGATCGATTGATGAGAATGTTGATGATTTCTTAAAGATTGTGTCAAATCTTGGTAGTGTGAATGTTTCTGTTTCAGAGAAGGTTCAAGCAATCTTGTTGTTGAATTCATTGCCACCTGCTTTCAGCAATCTAAAGGAAACGCTGAAATATGGCAAAGACACACTATCTCTTGATGAAGTTTCTAGTGCAGCAAAGTCCAAAGACATAGAACTGAGGGAGCTGAGGAAAACTAGCTCATCACAGCAAGATGGTGAAGGTTATTTTGCTAGAGGAAGGTCTGATAAAAGAGAGTCGAATGGGAATAGAGGAAACTCAAAAGGTCGTTCAAGGTCCAAGTCTGGCTCAAGAGTTACTTGTTGGTACTGCAAGAAAGAGGGACACATAAAGAAAGACTGTTATGCACGGAAAAGGAAAATGGAAAATGAAGATTCAATGGAAGCAGCAGTTGTCATTGATGAGTTGCAGGTTGTTGAAGCTTTGGTTGTCTCTGATCGAGGATTCCAGGACAAATGGATCATTAATTCAGGATGTTCATATCACATGACATCTAGGAGAGGGTGGTTCGATCAAGAAGCTGATAAATGTCAGATATGTTCCAAATCTGAGAAGGAATCTGATATCATCTGGTACGTTGGCCATCCAAGGATTTGAACATGCTGGTAAGCTTGATAAGAAGTGTTTC
Organism: Aurinia saxatilis; assembly: GCA_900406295.1. Classification (NCBI taxonomy): domain Eukaryota; kingdom Viridiplantae; phylum Streptophyta; class Magnoliopsida; order Brassicales; family Brassicaceae; genus Aurinia; species Aurinia saxatilis. The sequence goes on from OVAP01000925.1 coordinate 8,134, forward strand.
TACAAGAACAACACGTTAGCGCTGCAGGGAACATTAAACGGTACTCTCTACATACTTGATGGTGAAACTGTGGTTGATCAAGCTAACAGTGTGGTGTCCAAAGACAAGACCGCTCTATGGCACAACAGATTAGGCCATATGAGCATGAAAAATCTGAAAGTTTTGGTTGAGAAAGGGATTTTAGACAAGTAGAAAATCAGCAATTTGGAGTTTTGTGAAAGCTGCATATTGGGAAAGAATAAGAAGTTGAGCTTCAACATTGGCAAGCACATTCTGAAGAAGTTTTGAAGTATGTGCATGCTGACTTGTGGGGTTCTCCGAATACTCACTTCTCATAGTCAAATAAGCAATACTTCTTGTCTATAATCGATGATCATTCGAGAAAAGTGTGGGTGTACTTTCTCTCCACAAAAGATGAGGCTTATGGCAAGTTTTGTGAGTGGAAAAATCTGGTGGAAAATCAAACTAACAAGAAAGTCAAATGTCTCAGAACAGATAACGGGTTAGAATTCTGTAACTTGGAGTTTGATGGTTTCTGTAAGAAGAATGGGATTGAACGCCACAGAACTTGTGCTTATACACCACAACAAAATGGCGTTGCGGAATGAATGAATAGAACAATCATGGAAAAGGTGAGATGTTTGCTTAATGAGTCTGGCTTAGAAGAAAATTTTTGGGCAGAGGCTGTCGCTACTTCAGTCTACATCATTAACAGGACTCCTTCATCTGTGAATGACTACAAAAGGGTATTTTCATTGGGTATCCGCAAGGGGTAAAAGGATACAAGGTGTGGCTACTTGATGACAAGAAATGTGTGATTAGCAGAAATGCTATATTCACAGAAGACAAGCTCTACATGGACTTGTTGAAAGATAAAGTGAGAAGTCACAGAATAAGGTTGCAGATAAAGGAAAGAATGTTATGGTTATTGATGTTGCAGAGAGTTCAAAAACTGCAGATGACTCAGAGAATGAAACAGCAGATCATGAAGAAGGTGGAGTTGGTGAAATGGTACCAGATAGTGAAGATGAGACAGAAGATCTAACTGGTTATCAAATTAGCTAGAGATAGACCCAGAAGAACTATCAACAGGCCTGCAAGGTATGATGAAGATGATATTGTTGCTTTTGCATTGCTTGCAGCAGAAGAAATGGATGCAGAAGACCCAAAGGATTATCAAGAGGCCAAGATGAGTAAGAATTGGGAGAAATGGAATGGAGCATTCAAAGATGAGATGAACTCCCTGCATAAAAACAGAACGTGGGATTTAGAGAAGCTACCAAAGGATCAACATGTTATTGGAAGCAAATGGATTCTGAAACTGAAACCAGGCATTCCGAGAGTTGAGAAGCCAAGGTACAAGGCGAGGTTGGTAGCCAAAGGTTATTCTCAAAGAGAGGGTATAGATTATCAAGAAGTGTTTGCACCAGTAGTCAAACATGTGTCTATACGACTGCTGCTCTCCATCACAGTGAATTTGGACTTAGAGCTGGAATAACTGGATGTCAAAACGGCATTTCTTCATGGTGAGATTGAAGAAGACATATATATGAAACAACCAGAAGGCTTTGAAGTCAAGGGAAAGGAAAATTTAGTGTGCCATCTGAGAAAGTCTCTCTAGGGTTTGAAACAGGCTCCAAGACAGTGGAACAAATGTTTTCATCAGGTTATGGTGAAGAATGGCTTTATCAAGAGTGAATATGAGCACTGTAAGTACACCAAAGAACTGGAGAAGAAAATGTTTGTGTATCTGCTTCTATACGTAGATGACATGTTGGTTGCTGCTAAAAGTATCACAGAGGTAAACAAAGTCAAGAAAATGCTTGAGAGTGAGTTTGAAATGAAGGATTTGGGTCCTGCTAGAAGAATTTTGGGTATGGACATAAGCAGAGATCGTGCAGGAGGTATTCTTACACTGTCTCAATCAAGCTACATCAAAAAGGTGTTGCAAGTGTTTAGAATGGATGAGGCAAAAGCAGTCTCCACTCCAATTGGTGCTCATTTCAGACTGGCATCAATTCAGGATGATGAAGAATGTGTAAACACAAATGAATGTCCATACTCGAATGCAGTTGGAAGTGTGATGTATGCAATGATCGGGTCCAAACCTAATGTTGCATATGCAGCAGGCTTGGTCAATCGTTTCATGAGCAATCCAGGTCAAGTCCATTGGACAGCAGTACAGTGGTTGTTGAAGTATCTAAACGGTACTCAGGATAAGTGTTTGGTCTTCAAGAAAGGTTCTGACTTCAAAGTTGAGGGCTACACAGATTCAGATTTTGCAGGAGATCTGGATAAAAGAAGATCAATAAGTGGGTATGTATTCACAGCAGGTGGAAATACCGTGAGTTGGAGATCAAGTCTCCAAGACATTGTGGCCATATCCACAACAGAAGCAGAGTATATTTCTTTGGTATAAGCAATAAAGGAAGCAATCTGGTTGAGAGGATTGGCAGAGGAGTTTGGTTTCAAACAAGAAGCAGTAGACATATGGTGTGACTCTCAAAGTGCCATGTCTTTGGCAAAGAACAATGTCCACCATGCCAGAACCAAACATATTCGTGTGAGGCTACACTTCATCAGAGATGTGATAGCTAACGGAGAGGTGAATGTTAACAAAATTAACACTTCAAAAAATCCTGCAGATATACTCACGAAGGTGGTTCCAGTAAAGAAGTTTGAGCAAGCTTTGGCTTTGCTCAGAGTGACCAAGTGCTGAGTGAGGTCACGCTTGACGGCATAAGAGTGTTGAGGCAAGGTGTGTTAGAATCAAGGTGGAGTTTGTTGATTATGTGATTACTAACCCACTGAAGAATGTGAGTAAACCGGAATTGGTTTAGCTCATGAGTTAAGAAACAATTGATGAATTGCGGTCTGTAGTTCGGTTATCAGTTGGTTCAGGATTAACTTGGTTTGGCTTCAAATCTGTGAGTCAAAGTTGGTCAACAGAAAAGGAAGAAGAAGAAGATTTTGTTTTTAGGAGAACGAGAGGATAAGATTCATATAAAAAGGTTGTTACAACTTGCATTATCCTTCATCTCTGTAACCGTACAATCAATAAGCTCTCTGAAGCTAGTGAATCTTGCTTGTACCGTCAAGCCCCTGAGATTAGCCATTCAAGGTGAACTCAGGGTAAAAACGCTCGTGTCTCTTCTCTTCTTTCTCCATATCACTCTGCTTTACTCTGTTCTTGAATCACACATACAAACGAGAGAATACATAGAGATTGGTGAGATTGTGTTCGTGAAAGCTTGCGATTTCGTATTCCGTACGGCATCGCGTTTAACATCTTGTGACTCTATGAACATAAGTACCACAAGCTTAACATTTCTCTTGACACGGATATGAGTTCCTATTGTCATTGTTAGCATTCTGAGAGGAGTCTTGACTAGAGTTGAGGGCAAAATTGCACCAGTCTCGAGAGTGATCTGGACTTGATCAGCAGTGATGGGTTAAATATGCATTGCTGGGACCAACCGAGAAGGAACCAGCAGAGGAAGAAAATTCCATCACAGAAAGGGCTTATAGCATGGTATACGAAAATAGATAACTAGCAAAATTTGTAAAACTATTTCCCTATCTCCTATAGGGATGACCATAGCTGTCGAGATAAGTAGTGAAAGTCAGGGATGGCAAAAGGTGAAAAGAGGTAAACAAAGAAGATAAGTGAAGAATCTTAGGGATTTAAGACGGACTCTTCTCAAGCAATAACGGTATTGTCGTATTAGTCGGCTCCATTGTCAACTACATAGATTAAAAATAAAAAGAAATCTATTCTTTAATCCAAATTACAGAAGAGCATAAATCCACAAAAATAATTGTGTTTACTCTATGGTTTTTGTTTTTAGAGGTTATGGAGACAGATGAACCTGAGAAAACTTAAAAACGCACACATAAATTTTTCATTCATCAGTGCCTTCAGCATTACCAGACTTGAGGTGAAGATGCTTCTCTCGCTTTTGGAAATCTGTCAAACCTTTACCACTTCCAGTCACACCCACTTTTCCAAATGGATCTTCTGGAGATTTGAAAATACTCTCTTTCTTCCTCCCTGTAAAGAACCCTACCTGCCAAAAAACGGCAACCAAAACCTGTTTCAGAATCACGAAAAGCCATCGAAGAATTGCGATATTTATACCTTTTTAGTTTTGGCTTTAGTTGTCTGAAACTGTTGCCAAGCATTCTGTTTCTTGTTCTGCACAACCTCGAGTTGCTCCTGCCTTGCCTTTGACTTGAAAGCGTGTATCTTCTTACGCTTTGCGATTTTCTGTAAAATAGGCGAGTTCTCATAAACACAACCTCATAGGACCTATAAGCAAAAGAATGAAAAGAAATGAGTGACTAATCTGGACTTACCACATCCTCTGGATCATTAGGATCGATTTTAAGCTTTGCTGGTAGAGTTCGAGTTTGAAAATCAGAACTTGCAGCTTGCTCAATCTTTCTTTTGAGAGCATTTTTAGTAGCTTCCGCTAGTTTCTCAGCTTCCGCGAGAGCATTGTATTCTACTGCCCTCACATTATCTGGGTCAACCTGAATTGTAACAAGGCATCTTTACATTAGTTTTTATTTGATATAAACAAGCATGGAGCAAAAGCATTACCTCTTCCTTGTTTCCCCACTCATTATATGCAACATAATAGCCATTTAGAGTATGTGCTTCAACGGTCGCATCATACCTGAACATTTAACTAATCAAAAGAAGAAAAAAAGGGGAAGACGACGTAAAGAATACAGTAGATACATCATGAACTACAAGAGAATAAAGAATTTTTCAACATACCACTCGCCATCCTCACTAAAGACAGCTTGAACTTTTGTTCCAACCGGGAACTTGCCCTCATGAATTGGGTCAGTCCTTGAATCCTGACAAAAAATGGTACAGCCACACATTAATCACCTAACATTCACTTTACTTTTATTCATGCCACAAAGAAATAACTAAAATAATGGCGTAGCAGCATTCTGAGATAAGATGACAGACAGAAAGAGCCAAAAGACATTACATAGCAAGGAGAAGAGGTAAGTTGACAGAATAGACCTACCATTTTTCCCCAAGCACCCTCTAGTAAATCGGGTGATCCAGCAGTTGCTTCAGCACTAACTCCAGCCTCTGGTAGAGGAATCTCATTTTGTTTCGCGGTTGCAAGAAGTTCCTCTGTCAATGCAATTACCTGTGTGGTGCAAAACAAGTGTCAGAGTATTGAGGATTGTAAGAATTTCACACAAAATGTATCAATTAAGATCTTCAGAAGTAGAACTTCAGGGATCGAACACGAGAAATCAGGAGATAGAAGCAGGCTGGCCATCATGACCCATATTAGCAGACCTGCACAAAATAAGCAAGATAGAAGATGATGAATTCCTCGCTAATTCTCCTACTTTGATGTATACTCCAACAAGTGCTTTTGGCTGACCCAAAAGCCACTGCGCAAGTTACATGACACTCAAAAATATACTCACCTTTCAAACCCCAGAACAGAAACAAAACTCCACCGTATCCGCTAGCTGTTAAATGATGATTCCTTCAAAAGGGGGGAGGGAACAGAGATATAAAGGGCACAATATAAGCAAAACCTAGATGCTCAAGTAACCTAATCTAGTTGAGTGTTTTTTTGTTGGTATTGACACAGAAGCAGGAGACAAAGAGATCAATGATTTCAAATCATGGTAAGGGAGACTAGAAAAAAACGAAATGACGCCAAACCAGAATCAATGAAGTAACATTCAATAGGATGGATCACCTCTTTAAGCTCTTTTTCCATGTCTGCATATTCGGAGTTTCGAGGATCTTGAGACAAAAGCTGCCTAACCTGAAACCAAAAGAGTGTAAAGACTATCATATAGTTATCAGGCACCAGAAATCCAACTTCGATATATTCAGAGCTGAATGAAACTTAAGAACAGTTGTTCAATCAACGAATCCCTAAATTACGAACCCTAACTCGAAAACAATCATACAAAATCCTAATCTGCTCAAACTTAGGAATCAATACTCAATTGTTCTTCACCATTGAATTGGAACCCTAAAAATTACAAACTCAGAGATATCGTTGGAACCTGTTCGAGCTGCTCATTGTACGTGGAGAGATTGGAAGCTAGCTCCGTGATACTGAGTTCCTCTTCTCCTCCTTCCATCTTTTTCTCGATACTGATTCTTTCTCCTCTCCGATCCCACAAAAGATTTATTCTAGAACAGAACTGCACGCCGTCTTGATGGGATCTTTATAATAATAAATATACTCAAACGCGGCGCTTCAGTAATAACCCCTATACTTAACCAATCTTATACATTTATGGGCCTCGTCTAATCTATTGGTGTGTCAACAATGATCAGCTGAAGCTGAATTGACTTAAAAAAAAAATGGCGATATCTGCATTAGTCTCAGTCTCTCCTTTTACTCTACCTTCCTCATCTCGAAAAACCCATCTCCTTACTTCACTACCCACTACTAGGGTTTTTGTATCAAAGAGTCGAAGTTGCAGTCTTTTCTACCCACTACGCCCTAACTTCACCAGATTTCGTTCTTCTCCAGATGGGTTTCTCAGCAAAACCGAAAAAGAAGAAGAAATCGTCCAGCTGATTCCTTCTGTTGGGGTAAATCCAGTGAAATTCGCGATATGCGTTGTGTTCTGGGCTTCTCTCTCTTTGCTTTGGTTTGCTAGGTCTGGTGATGCTAAAGCGGCGGCCGCTGATTCCATCAGATCATCCAGCTTTGGTCTCAGAATCGCCGCCACTCTTCGCCGCTTTGGTTGGCCAGACGAATCTGTTGTGTTTGCTTTGGCTACACTTCCGGTTATTGAGCTCCGTGGTGCTATTCCCCTTGGTTATTGGATGCAGCTAAAACCTACGGTTCTCACTTTCTTCTCTGTTCTTGGGTTAGTCTCTTCAACCTTAACAGACTTAGTTTCGTTACATCTTAGTATTGTTGCTGATTTCTTCTGTTATCTAACACTTGTGTTTAGGGTTGCACATTTCCCTTGTTTACTTGAATCTCTGTTAAGTTTGAATCTATGGTGAATTCGTGATACCTTGTGTATGACCAATTGCAATCTGTTTTGTTTGAGTAACACATTTTAGTTATTTACTTGAACCTGTGAGGTTGAGTTATATGATGACATTCTAGAGCCAATATTTCAGTCCGTATTTGTAATTCGATTATATAAGCAGCAAGAAGTTACTCTGATTTTGGGTTTTGCAGCAATATGGTTCCTGTTCCATTCATCATACTTTACCTCAAAAAGTTCGCGTCTTTCTTGGCGGGTAAGAGCAAAACTGCTTCTAAATTACTCGACATCTTATTCAAAAGTGCTAAAGAGAAAGCTGGACCTGTGGAAGAGTTCCAATGGCTAGGACTAATGCTCTTTGTAGCTGTTCCATTCCCTGGAACCGGTGCTTGGACTGGAGCTATAATAGCATCCATCCTCGACATGCCGTTTTGGTCTGCTGTTTCATCTAATTTCTGCGGCGTAGTATTGGCTGGGCTGTTGGTAAACTTGCTGGTGAATCTTGGTCTTAAACAAGCGATTGTGGCTGGTGTTGGTCTCTTCTTTGTATCAACGTTTATGTGGAGTGTTCTTAGAAACATTAGGAAGTCTATCAGACCATCTTTGCCTTGAAATGTTTTTTTTAGATGTTTGAAGAAGAGCTCTTCACATATTGGTTACTTGTTTCTTCAACTGTTAATAATGTTTATGGAATTTAGGTCTTCCTCTTTCCGATTCTCTCTTCTCATAATCCCTTAATAATAATGAAATTTATCATACTCAATTACTCGCACTGAAACTCATATGATCATTCTGAGGTTAAGAAAGACGTGATCAGTGCTTTATTATGTATAATTAATTACTTTGCTAGTAGAAAATATCAATTGGGGATGTAGCTCAGATGGTAGAGCGCTCGCTTAGCATGCGAGAGGTACGGGGATCGATACCCCGCATCTCCATTTTTTAACTCCTTCGCTATAAGGATAAGAAGCCCATTATTTTGCTCGAAAAGTATAATGTTTGCTTTATTAATTCGTATGAATAAATAAATCCATTTTATTTTAGTTTTTAAAAAAGTAAATAAATAAATCTGTTATTTTTGTTATAACATTTATAATTTGACAAGCACTTGTACCATATGGAAAAGCTCAAGCTCAAACATCTTTCCACGGGAATAAGGTATGTTTTTTTAGGTCCACTTGTCTCGTTATTATCAATGGCGAATCTAGAATTATTTTTAGGTAGTGCAAAATTATTTTAAAAAATAACTTATTAAATTATTATATGAATAATAATAAAGAATAAAAAATGTAACATTTTTTTGAAAAAACAATACAAAATGAAATAGAATATGGTAAAAATGAGAGAAACAAGTTCAAAATAAGAAAAACAATTAAAAAGAGAGAGGAGAAGATAAGCTTCCAAGGATCGAACTTATGCAAGTAGGTCATATGAGGTAGTGCTAAACAAAATGACCAACAAACATTTCATGTCCCTATGCCTAACTCAACAAAGATATACAATTCATGGTAGGTCAGCTGACCTATAGTGCTTGAACGTGGCTCCGCCACTGGTTATTATCAATGATGCATTGTATAAGAATGAAGAGAAACTGATATCGGTTGAATTGACAAAGTATAGGAAAGCTACTGGTTATTCTTTAGATGACATCAAAGGCCTTTCACCATTTTTTTACATGCATAGAATCCACTTAGAAGATGAATCGATGAACATCAAAGGTGGTTAAATCCTAACTTTAAAGATGTTGTAAAGAAAGAAAAATTGAAACTACTTGATGCTAGAATCATATATCCAATCTCGGATAGTTCATGGGTCTCCCAAATTCATTAAATAAATAAATAAATATATTATTATTCATTCATAATACATACATATGTGTTTATTTTGTATGTATATCTATATAAATAAATCTACTATTATTCATTCATATACATACATGTGTGTTTAGAATTTTTCATCTATTCATTCTCTATAATATCATATTGAACATGTTATTGTTTTGGGTTACCACCATCCGCCTCGTGACATTCATTCTCACACCTTTTAAGTTTCTTAAAACTTTCTCAAGCTTCCTTCAATTTTTTTTTTCCCTACACGTCGAAACGCCGATTTTGTGTTCTCTCATAAATCACATTGAAACATTCATGCAAATCATAAAAGTTTGTCCTAAACAATGACTAACCACTTAATTTTGTTATATATTTTACTATATAAATTTATTTTAAGAAAATCAAACTAAAAATGATTAGAGGAAAATTGTATTTTTTAATCAATATTTTTTACGTTTGATTACATATGTGACACTATTTTATGTTATCTGCAAAAAACATTAATTGAGGATATATAGCACATTACAAAATATCTTTTCAAATGATTTTTAAGATCCACTCACATATAAATGAATGATGGTTATTATATGATTAATTGACTTTAACCACATATATCCACCCCATAATACTCATTAACCACATATACCCACATTTCCTTCTTTTAATCACATATACCCACCTTTCTTTGTAAAAAGTCAAAATACTACTATTTAAATATTAACAATTTATAGAGTTTTAGGGTTTAGTATTTAAAAACCCTAAACCCTAAAATCCTAAACCCCAAAAAGTCTTCCCACCCATAATAAATCATAATCCCCTAAAAGCTAAACATTAAATCCTAACAGTTAAATCCTAATGGTTATTAAAAATTAAACCCTAATTTTATAAGAGTTTAACACTAAATTATAAACTCTAAGTAGATCATAAACTCTATAATTTTACTAAACTTTAAATCCTAAAATCCTAAACCTAACAAATTTATCATTTGTAATGAAAAATAGTTTTGGTAAATGAAGGGTATAATGATATTAAAATTAAAATAATGGGTATTGAATGATTAAAAAGGGGTGGTGGGTATATGTGGTTAATGTGTATGGAAAAGTGGCTATGAATGTCATTTTCTCATGATTAAAATTGATAATGAATGAGATGAAGTGTCACAATTGTATAATTTATTATCACTTTAAGAAGAGAACACATTTTCCGTTATATATGTAGATGTTTTAAATATAGAATTAATAAACAAAATAAGTTGAGTGTATCAAATAACTTTCAATTTTAAGATTAATATATAAATTACTTTTGTGAAAACATGTATTTTCAAATTCTATGAGATATTAAAAAATAAGTAAATAATAGTTATTGTAAAATTTAAGGTGTAGTAAACATTAAAAGTAATCAAATGTGTAAAATGGTAGTTGTTAGTGCCACATGTCACAATTTGAAGATAGGCATGACGATGTGGCACTCTAGGAAGAGAGCAAAACTCTGTTTTATATAACCATCAACTCCTTCCCGCAAGATGCATCTGACACATCCATCAAACTTCTTAAAACTTCTACAATCGTCCTTTCATCTTAAACATATACTCGTTGGACATGTCCAAACACCGATAGGTAACCATAAAAACGAAATATTTGTACAATATTCTGATTTCCGTACCTATCTAGTGGTTTTACCTATGACATGAGTGTAGCAAAAAATTTAGAATGTTTCATCCATTCATTCTCTAGAAAATCACTGGTGGATATGTTCTTGTTTTGGGTTACCACCATCTGCCTTTCGTGACATTCATTCTCACACCCTTTAAGTTTCTTTAAACTTTCTCAAGTTTCCTTCAGTTTTTATTTTTATTTTTTCCTACATGTTCAAACGCTGATTTACCTGTTTTCTCATAAATCACTTTGAAACATCCATGCAAATCATAAAAGTGTGTCCTGACTAACCAATTAATTTTGTTATATACTTTACTATATAAATTTATTTTAAAAAAATCAAACTAAAAGTGATTAGGGAAAAAAACTGTATATTTTTTAATCAATAATTTTTTACGTTTGATTACATGTATGACACTATTTTTATTTATTTATAAGAAACATTAATTGACGATATATAACACATTACAAAATATCTTTTCAAATTATTTTTAAGATCCACTCACATATAAATGAATAATGATTATTATATAATTAAATTTGATAATGAATTACATGAAGTGTCACAATTTGATGATGTGTCACTTGAAAAAGAGAACACATTTTTCTTTATATATGTAGATGTTTTTAAATATAGAATTAATAAACAAAATAACTTATGTGTATCAAATAACTTTCAAATTTTTAAGATTAATATATAAATTATTTTTGTGAAAACATGTATTTTCAAATTCTATGATATATTAAAAATAATTAAATAATAGTTATTGTGAAATTTGAGGTGTGGTAAACATTAAAAGTAATCAAATGTGTAGAATGGTAGTTGTTGGTGCCACATGTCACAGTTTGAAGATATGTAGGATGAGGTGGCACTCTAAAAAGAGAGCAAACTCTTTGTTTTATATTACCATCAACTGCTTCCCGTAAGATGCATCTGACAAATCCATCAAACTTCTTAAAACTTCTATAATCGTCCTTTCATCTTAAACATATATTTGTCTGACATGTCTAAACACCAATTGGTAATCATGAAAATGAAATATTTGTACCATTTTTTTTATTTTCGTACCTATCTAGTGGTTTTACATATGACATGAGTGCAGCAAATTTTTTAAAATGTTTCATCCATTCATTCTCTAGAAAATCATATTAAACATTTTATTTTTAGAATGTTTCACTGGATTGTCTTTCACCATGTTGCATTCAGTGACCACAACGACCATGTCCTCTTCATTTAGGTTCACATGGCCTTTGATTTTCTTGGCTTTGCTCTTGCAAACTTCAGCTTTGTTCCCAATCTTCCCACAATGATGACACTTTCCTTTGAACTTCTTCTCAAAGTTGCTCTGAAGTTAGTTGTGGATGACACTTTTTAGGACTTATGAGGAATAGAGATTCCTTTCCCCTTGCCTTTAGGTTTGGCCTTATGCTCAGCTACATTGATATCATGCCCCTGATTCTAAGCACCTCCATGAGTCCCACAATTTTTGTCCTCAATCCTCAACCTACAGACTATATTATCAAGAGACACTGTCTTACGTTTGAAGTTCAGGTAATTCTTGAAATCTGACCAGCCTGGTGGTAGCTTCTCAATCAAGCTATTTGTCTTTGTGACGTTGCACATCGACATCCCTTCTAACTCCATCTCTTGCCACATTCGTTGGAGAGCCTCCACTTTTCCATAATTGGTTTGGAGTCCACCATCTTGAACTTAAGAAACTTTGTAGTTGAGAATGTCTGCATTCCAGAGTCATCAGTCTTGTACTTGTTCTCTAAAGCCAACAGAAGTGCTTTTGAAGACTTATACTTGTTGTAGAGGTCAAACAATTTGTTGACCAGACGGTTCAAAATCTAACCTTTGCAACAAAAGTCTCCTTGAACCCAATCAACACTTCCCTACACATACACATCAGTGTTACTAGGTGAAGATGTTGGCTTATCCTCGGTGAGGTATCTGTTCATGTGCAAGCTCGCTAACCAGTAACGCCTCTTGTCTTGCCATGTCTTGAAGCCTTTGCCACCATCATACTCGTGTGGCATCATCCCTAGGGAAGTAGGAGGAGGTATGGTGATAAAGTTGTAAATGGGTTTTACAATATCAATTTACCATAAGCCAACTATCAATCCGCGTGTCGTTGTAGTATAGCTTAAGGATCGATCCACAAAGGGAAAATGATTAACACACTAAGCGCGATGGAATCTAATTAAGCTAAAGCAATCAAACGATTTTTTGGTTTTTTCGTTTTAATTTCTAAATATGCAATTAACTAAGTGATCTAATTAAGAAATTAAGTAGATGATCGAAGCAATAATTCAAAACAACTAAATAAACTAAGAAAGATCAATTAAACAAGGCAAAAAACAAGAGAAACAATTAACTAGAGCTAAAAACGGTTTTTGACAATTTAATTAAGGCACTGGTCTTTGAGTCTAGCGTACGATCTAGGTTAAGTAACAAGTAACTAATGGTGATTGGGTATTAATTAAGTTCTATCCTAATCATTGAGACACCAACTATTGACTAATCCACTTTCGTGACCTTAATCACTTCACTAATCTAGCAATTTTCACTAATTTTTCAATTGCAAAATTGCTAATCAATAAGCATGAACTAATCAATCTCAATCTACCACTAATCACCCTAACATCAATTTTCATTGGCTATGGAAGAAAAACTAAGTAAAAGTGTTTTGAGCATTACATCGAACACCTTTGGGCAATAAAATGTCTCAGTTCTAAACTTTGATTGATCAAGTCAAAGCTAGCATTAACTACACTAATACCTAAGAATCTATGATTACCCAATCCTAATCACCACTAATAAAACAATACGAAAATTTAGAGTAAGCATAATTAATAGAGATTAAATAATGATTAAGCAAAGATTATAAATTCAAATCTCAAAAACAAAAGCATTCAAAGAAAATACAAAGAAAGGTTTTAGTGTTCTTATGTAAACAAGAGAAAAAGGCTTGGAAACAAATGAGAAATACAAGTCTTTTTTTAAGAGAAAAAAAAATAGTCAACAAAAGTCTTGATGTGGTGAAGGAGTTAACACCGGCCACTTTAGTCCCGTGACAAGGCCGGTCGGTTTGCCCGGTTTGGCTCAAGGCAGAAAATTTCTTTTTTTATATCATCCCCACCGCCAAAAAATTCTCTCGTAACATAGCCGGTGGGTTTTCCCGGTTTGAGCTTAGGCAGAAGACATTCTTCTCTAGCTTCATCTTATCGCATCTAAGACCAGTCCTCAGTGCAAAACCCACAACTTCTTCATACGATATTCAGTTCAGGTGATTCTAAGTCCCAAAGAAAGGTAACTCATCTCCCCAAGTCTCCACAAAATTTTCCTTTGCATATGTTTATGACCTCCATTTCTGCTTCAAACTGAGACCCTTCGAATTTAGTCTTCTAGCTCAATTTTGCTCAAGTGGTCCAAACTGTCCCAAACTCTTCAAAAAATCATTAAAATCATCTTGAGCCTTCATAAAACACTCCTAGGCATCTTGAGAAGCTCCATTAATTTTTTCCCAATTTGGTACCTAATGCATATGATTATGCATGCAAAATACAATTTTTCCGTACAAATCTAAATGTAGTTTACAAGAAATAAAAGTGAATGATGAAAGATGATTTATGCAACAAATTAATGATAACAATACTAAAAACTTAGGCTAATATGGACACTAAAAGCAACACATCATATGGCATGTTGGGTTCACCTATGATCGAACAGATTTCGGCGCACACCATCCAAATTTGTCTTCTTCAATTCATTTGCAAGACGGGCATCTGTCTCATCAAGAATCTCAGGAACTTTTTCAAAGACCTCATTGCTGTTCTTGGTAATATCAGTCATTCTGTTCACAATAAACAGAATAGATTAGTATACCAATCAAGCAATTTAGATAGCTAAAATACAGTGAATTAGTTTTTAGACAGTATTGTCATTTTCGCGTATTTGGCACTATTGCCCTTTTCGTGTATTTGGCATTGTTGCCTTTCTCACAATATTGCCTTTTCATAATATTGCATTTTCCACAATATTTCCTTTTTGCATTTCACAAAGTCACTCAGTTTTGAGTGTTTGTGAATCAGTTAGAACGAATGAACAAAATAAGAAGAAAAAGCGTTCTTCTGTAAAACAATTCGCATAAACACCAAAGGGTGATCGCAGAAATAGTTCAAAACAATGGATTTTGAAAACCGAAAATTCATAAAATTCTCAATCCATTTAAAGCGATAAGCAGTAAGCGGATTTTTTTAAAAAATAATATTGTAGGAATCGAAAAACTGAATTAAGAAAATTACAATTTTATTATATAGATAACAAGGAGTAACAGTTTACAAAATCATAATAATAAGAAGAACATAAACGATAAATTAAAAGAACATATTTAAGAATTTAATGTTCTCATGGAGGCAAGAGATAAACTCTTTGTCCTTAATTCAAAAACTCGGCCAAAATGTACATTGGCTTTGATTCCATTTATGAATCCCATGATACAACCGATTATAGACTATACTCGCGTGCACCAAGATAGAATAAATGAAACTAAAAACTACAATATACTCTCGAATTAATAAACTAAAGACTTACTTGGCTGTAAAGACGAAAAGCTAAAGACATTTTTTAGAACTGGAGTTTTCTATGTTTTAGAGGATGAGAAAATAATGAGAGCCTATGGAAAATTTTCAGAAATTAATTGAGCAAAAATTGACCAAAATTAATTGAGCAAAACTTGACCAATCAATGGCCCAAAAATTACTCTGACGAGGTGAGAATTCCGCAAACCGCAAGTTGGGTGTGCGTGTGGGGAACCTTCCCTCTCTCTCCCGTAGTTACTTTTGAAACTTGATAGGAGTGTAACTATATATATGGGAGTCAAAATTACTCCCAAATTCTGATGTGGGACAAATTTCTCACTATCCTAAGTTGCTCACTTCATACCTTATTTCGCATTCAATTCAACTCCTTTTTGACATGTGAGTAAACTAACTTGTAGTGCACGTTACTAGCTTTCCAATGCATTATCGACCAGACAATTCCGGCAAGCCGTTTGGCCTGAAAATGGCCGGAAAGTCGCCGGAAAGTCGCCGGAAAATGGCATTTGTCAAAAACCTTCAAATTCCTGCAACTTGCAGAATATGAATTCCAATATGTCTCATAGATGTTTGCAATAGGTAAATGTGTATGGTATCACCCCTTCAAAGTGTTCGCTCGACACGAAATTGGTTCTAAAGCGAAAGTTCTAAATGTTCTTTTATATATATTTGCGTATATGATAAGATAATCGATTTGTAGATTAGGTGTAACTTATATACTACTGTGATAACCATTTTGTAGATCAAGAAGGCCTTAAAGGTGAGCAGCTCATTGAGGTATATATGTCGATAAAGCAGCATACACCGTTTTGTATTCACATCTGATTTGTTTAAGATTTGAAAACAATTTTAAATCAGCAGCAACATGACATTTTTGATAGTCTGAAAAGCTTCAGCGTGAATCTCATAATCCTCTCTCTTCATCCCAAAAGCACTTGTAAAACCGAAGGAATGCAAACTAGAGCGTTCACTTCATGGACTATGTCACTTATCCTCTCAAATAGTCAGTTTAGCCTATCTTATTACAGTCCATTAAA
Source organism: Aurinia saxatilis (assembly GCA_900406295.1). Taxonomy (NCBI): domain Eukaryota; kingdom Viridiplantae; phylum Streptophyta; class Magnoliopsida; order Brassicales; family Brassicaceae; genus Aurinia; species Aurinia saxatilis. The sequence goes on from OVAP01000925.1 coordinate 24,265, forward strand.
AAAAACAAATGTAACTTATACAAACTTTTTCATTCAAGTGGTGCAAGGGAGCAGTTAAATGAGATAGAAAAAAATTCATCAGGCAAAACTATATTGTTTTATATACTACTACATGATTCATAGCAATATGCTATATTAGCCTGCAGAGATTGTTGACTGCTGCTTCATTCCCAAGTCACATTTTAACCTAGAAAGTGAAGGTGGGCTCTCTGAATACATACATAAATGGTGCACAGAAACTGGTCATATGGTGATTGTTCTTGCTGAAGGAGCAGGACATGACTTGATGTCCAAAAGCATATAATCTATGACTCTAAATGATAACACCATGGCTGGTCTCAGATGGAGTTTCTATTTAATTTGTTATGGAGTTGAGATTTCAGAGTTTTGTAAATCAAATAGAACAATCTAATATTTATAATATTTGTTATGAACTCATTCATGGATGCTCATTATAGAGTCCATTAAGCTAAGCCCATTTGATAATTAAACCTAAACCCTAATCATGTAACCTGTATAATGCTTGCCTCTCTTTTGGAATAAACACACTTCTCATATTTTCTATAACACGTTATCAGCACGAGCTCTAACCTCTTTACACACATCATGTGTTAAAACTTCTTTGTTGTTTTAACATTAGTAAACATGTGTTAAAAAGCATGTCTGATTATATCAATTATATCATAATTGATATAATCGGCATATGTCTTCATATGAAGCATGTTGATTTTATTTAATGTGTTGAATTTTGCTAAGATTCATGTGTTTGATTATATTATTATTGGTGTAATTGGCATATGATTAATATACATCATTATTAAGACATATCATGCTAAGGTTGCTAAGATTCATGTGTAGTTGGCACATGAATCAAATATAATCATTATTGATTTGTTCTCGAAACTTAGCATGCTAGTCAGTGGTTGATTTTTTTTGTTACAAATAAAATTAATTGTGTTGATTATATTACCATTGATATGACCGGCACATTAATTATTATAATTCATTGTTGATTTAATTACTGTTTTAACAAATTATCCATTTGATGATACAATTGATTGATCATTTTCATTAGATCTCTTTTTCAATCGAGCATGACAAGTTTGACTTGCAGCTTTATTAATCTACTTTATTTTATTTGTATAATTATTTATATGCTTTCATCATGTGAGATCTATACTTTATTACTGATATGTAAAGAACAAAATTTCTGATAGTCGAAAATTTCTCCGCCTTCTCTCATCGTTCTAGAAAGAGAGACCGACAGATCTGATCATCGTGATTGGGACCGGCGGCCGTGTCCATCTCCGGCGTCGGTCCCCCATGTTTCCTTTCTTACTACTTATCGGCTTCTCCACCATCTTGATCGGATTTGTTGTCGGTGGATCGGTTCAAACTCGGTGGCCTAGATCTGCAGAATCGACGGCTTCTCCGGCGATTCCATGATGCACTCCAAGGCTCGTTTTGCTCTGATTACTAGACATGCAAAGTTTTACAAGATCAGATCGTGGCTTTTGGCTTTTCAGGGTTAGTAGAATTTGGTTTTGGGTTGGGATTGAGATAATGGTTCAACGGGACCTTTGTTCCGGATCCTTTGTCTTAATTTCCTTAGTCTAATTGCTCTTTAGATTTCCCTTGAGTTTGATTAGAAACCCAATTTGATTTCTACTACTCCTGTTTTTAGACTCCGTTTTTAGACTTGGACGCCATCTAACGATCCCTCTTTTTAAGTTTACAGCTTTATGATTGGTTCAAAGTTGCTTCTTGAGGTTTAGGTTTCTTAGGACACCGCATAAGCTTCGTTTAGAGTTATCTAGAGTCTGTCAACCATAGGTTCCTTGCCTCAATCTTCCCTTCAATAAGTTCTCTTCCTAATATTAGGTGCCTCAGTGGCTAGTTCCTATTTGGGTGTTAGCAATAGAAAGAGGTTTGTGTTAGGATAGGGTTCGAAGATAGTGGGTTGTTTGGTGCCTTTAACTCTGTTTCTCCTGTTCTTTTGGGTAGTTTGTGTGTCGAGCAGCATCCTCTATTATCTTAGTATAGTAGACTCAAGCCAGTTTCTACTGTCTTTGTTTTCTTGTTCCTTGTCCTTGTTGCCTCGTTGCACTTTGTTTCCATTGGTATTGTTTGTACTCTTAACTTTGTAAGTTTGGTTAGATGTTCTTGTTCTCGGGACCATCCATGTGTGTCGCCGCGTTGTATGATTTGCAGTTATAATAAAAATCTTTCAGGCGAAAAAAAAATAAAAATGGACACATATCACGTTTGTTAACTTATTTATCATATATCTTTTATTATATATAATTTCACATGCGCTAGCTATATTTGCACGATTGTCTTTTATTAAATATATGGTTTGCATTTTGTCCTGGACTAAATGATTTTGCTCACTTTTCATGTTCATATTTATCGTATAGTTTTTTTTTTTTTGTCAACAACAATTTTGCATTATGCTGGGTTCGAACCTAGGTGGTGACACAGTGACAGCCATAGCACAACCACTAGGCTACAAATCCTGGTCATTTATCGTATAGTTTTATTAGTTAAAATTAATTGTTTAAGTGAGAACTTAGTCATACAGCATAATAAGAACAAATTAATATATGGTGTTTGTTGCTTTTATGAAACTTGACTATTAATAATAATATTGATCTAATACTGTAGACTTATTTTGGAATAAAATATTGATGTCTACTAACATAAATGCCATATTTCCATGTGTAAAATTTTGAACAATTCAGGGTTATATGTATTCTTTATAAAGGGCGAAATCTTGCATGAGATTCTAACCAGCTTCGATCTCTGTTCCAATCCTCCGTATTCAGATAAGTATTTTTATTAGTTATGTTTATATTAATACATGGTCAACTGAAGTTTGATAAGATAAAATAATTTTCATGAAAATTGGCACATGTGGTTTGGTTTTTTTGTTTGCTTGATTGAGAAGCTAGTGGATGTAAAGATGTTGTACGAACCTACTGAATAAAATGATATTTATAGGAATATTAATTTATCTTGATTTAATTAAGAGAATACTCATGAAAAATTTAATATTATATAATTATATATATATATATATATGTATTAGCAACCATACATTAATATATTAAAATCCAGGAAAATTGGGCACCCACCAAGGTGGATAATTGTTTACATAATCAAATTCTATAGATCTTGTGCGTGCCGATCGAGCTAGACAGTCCGCCTTTGTGTTTTTCGTCCGTCGAGTATAGGTCAGTGAGAAGGAAAGAAACCGCCCTTTAAGCTCACTAAACACATCTAACAGAATATCAAAAGCTGGCCAATCTTGCGGAGCTTGAATAATATTAAGCAGCTCCGAGCAGTCGGTCTGGAAATTGGAGCATGGTAAGTTGTGTTCCAATAGGATTTGCATCGCCAAAAGGAGGACCTCAAACTCAGAGTGCAAGGAAGATATACTTCGTCGTATTCCTTTATCCCCCCCCCCAATAAAATAATCCGATCACCCTGACCATAAATCCATCCCAATCCCGAGGTCGGTGACGAACTACTCCATGAGCCATCCACTTGACAGTACGTGCCTGCCCCACGGGGCTTCCTGTCCATTATCTCAGATTCTTCCAAAATTTGGAGCAATTGGGCTTTTAGCCACGCCGTACTCTCCCGCTCCACCAGTTGTACTATTTCAGTAGTATCAAATTCTATGCGACGGAAAACCTTATTATTTGTGGATTTCCAAATAAACCAAAGAAGCCATGGATACCTGGTTTTATTGTCTGACCAGTTCGCATCATGGACATTATGGTCAGGAATGTGCCAAAATAAATAGTCCATATTCGCATAAATCGAACCACCCGNATTGTTTCATCCGCCTGCCCACATCATGGACAACTCATGTCCAGACATATTCCTCTCTCCCTCAATAGGGATAAGACCGCCATAGAACCTGTAAGCATTTGCCATATGAAATGTTTCATTTTAGCTGGGCAATGAAGCTGCCACGCGTGAGCCTGTAAGACTGTAATACTCGGCTCCTTTATATAGGGAGTGTCCTCCACATGGTGCAAGGAGTAGGCCAACTAATATCCTGACTTCACTGTATATTTCCCCGATTTTGTAAGATGCCATAAGAGCTTATCCTGACAAACATGGGGACGAAGATGATGGAAAATCTGACCTACCTAATCACTTAGGGACTATCAGTTTC